>JAMKCH010015760.1:0-44672 GCA_023653785.1 Ophioderma brevispina
ACATAAGCAATAATCCTGAATTTGTTACCCCAACCCTTAAAAATTGACACAATATTCATGTGCACTGACCCTTTATCTAAAACAGGCCAGTACGCAACTGGACAAGAAATTCCGATTTTACAACAGCACTTTTCATATATCCCAAACATGGTATTAAATGAATCTGAACTCAAAAATCGTATATCTTTCCGAGCCAGGTCCTCCAAATTTTGAGGCCGTGGGTCCCAGCCTATAAAGGCACTATCAGTGATTTGCTAAATCAGAAAATCGAAAAAATCATCAAAAATCAGATTTTTACATGTTTATAACAAGTACAAGTATCATAACATACCCTGCAAATACTAACAGGGCCGCCGAGAGAAATTGCGGGCCCGGGGGGAACCTTGGAGTTACGGGCCCCCTTTTACCAACTTCTTTTCCAGAAACCCCATAAGTTTCAGCGGCTGCAAAGCGGTCATGATGCGGCGCGGGCTGTGGGAGCAGTATAATGTAGTTGATCGATGCAACTTAATGGGCGTTTTTGTTTGAGTTCATATTTTGTTTATTGAGACAGGCCAGGGGGTGTGTGCAGGAGGGGGTGTCCCCCTCCCGCGCGAAGCGCGGAAGCCTTGCAATGTTCACTTTCCAAAACATGAAAATTTGATAGAAACAAATAAAAATTTGTAAGTGTTTCACTTTTTAATGATAGTGGTATGATAAACAGTTTTTCAAAAGTAAATATAGTTGGTTTTACTTTTGTTTTAAATAATAATATAAAAAGTGAATGGAGAGTTCATAAATGAAGCGGTCCGGGGTGGGTGCAGGCGCGAAGCGCTGAACCCTTGCAATGTTCACTTTCTAAAATACATTTTCTCATGTATATTTGATAGAAACAATTTGAAATTGGTATGTAGTCCACTTTATAATTCATGACCAAACATTTTCTAAAACAAAATCTTAATTGTTTTTGTGTAATTTCTCAAACCAAGAGAGGCCCTGCACTAAACTGAACTGAACTGAAAAAAATTGGAAATTTCGTGGGTTACAGAGTATTTTCTCAACGTAAGTAGGTATCATTGTCGCAGGTGGGGGAAACGGGCCCCCTGTATCCGTCCCAGTGCTCTCTCTTTTCTCCCTCTCTCCCCTCTCTCCATCCCCTCTCTCACTTTCTCTCCCTCTCTGACTTTTGTCACAACCGCAAGGGCTGAACCTTTATTTTTTTACGGGCCTCTAGGACCCTGGCCCCCTAGGACCCCGGGCCAATTATCCCCTTTGACCCCCCTCACGGCGGTACTGAATACTAATACCAGAAGCAACCTAAGGACAAAATCGGACATTTTAGTCATTACTGTCCGTACGGACACATTCTACAACACGTAATTCAATGGAGACTTTTATCTGTGAACACTGCCGTTTTCTTCCTTTTCTGGCAATTCTTCCGTTGGAAAAGGTAACTTATGATGATTCTACAGACTTAGCCTTCACTTTTAAGCTATTCCTGGAAATTTCTAATATTTTTACCCTTTTGGGTGAATCACTGATAGTGTCTTTAACTTTGGTTCTATACTGCCCTCTGGAGAGATGTTAGGAATTACATCCTCACCCTTCATGTAATTCAAGGGTCAATTTATATTTCAAGATGGAAATAATAGTGCCCTGAGATTCAGGGACATGGTCAGGTTGGTACTGCTGGAACTGACCCATGCAGCTTTAAAGTCTGGCTAACGCATGCGCAGTCGTATCCCATGTAATTCCTAACATCTCTCCATACGGCAGTATAGAACCGAAATTAAACATTGACTCCCCAACTCTTCAATTTTACATGTCTTTCTATGGAGAATAGGTATATAGAGGGCACTCTAACATAGAAATTGTAACCTTTGCAGACCATTCTGGCAAGATTCCCACAATGTATTTTTGCATGTCCTTACTTAGTTGTCTAAATTGTGTCACCACTGCTTAAAATTGTCCTAAAAATAAGAGGGACAATTTGCACAGGTCAAACAGCTGTGGGTTCAGACCAGCATGCCACCAAGATCTCTCAACTTGCACAATTTTTCTACTACTCTCCCAGGTTTTCACTGCATCTTGTTATCTTGTTTCTAACCATATACTAATACTCTGCCTCAAGACAATGGCAATGTTTCTACCAGCTAAACTCTCCAACATCTTTTCTCCTTCATAAAGTTTTGCAAAGACACAATTTTTAGCTACAGCAGCATGATCAGGGGAGGGCAGGACATGACCTGCTCGATTTGGGCATTTAGGATTCCAATTTATGGAATGCTTCCGTGCATTTTCTACGGCAGCCTCGGACCCAGTGACATTACAAAATCACCTCTTAGTAATATTATGATAATTTTGGAATAAATTATTAACTTTAAAATCTGTTGGGGGTAGTGGATTAATCCCGCTGCAAAACAGTGTAATTTCCAATAACAGTCATTTAGATTTAAATATTTGTGACCAGATAGTCTTGAATTCACTGTAAATCATTTAGATTTAAATATTTGTGACCAGATAGTCTTTAATCAAGTCTATGTCTGCAACCGTCCGATATGCACAAGAACGCCCTCCTACCGTTAAGTCTTTGAAAAAGACAAGCACTCGGCTTACGCCGGATGTTGATCCTGATTTGAATTCACTGTTGCTGTTAGGTTGGCATGTCACCTCCAGACACTCTAAATATGGTGCTGAAAATTTCTCATGAATTGTTACTGGTAAAAGCATATGGCTTCCCTCATCTGCAGCAAATATCCTTTTGGTTGTAAAATTGGGACCATACATGGGTACCCAATAAGTACATGAATGTGAGGATACACCCAGATATCCTTCACCTACTCATGATTTCAGTCATCCTAACGACTTCCAATCGCTTATCTAGTACTTCTTTTTCTTGAGAATTTCAGGTTTCCAGTTGATGGGATGTGTTTCTTCAGTCTGTAAATAAAAAAAAGGGTCAAATGAGCATTATCAAACTTGGGAGTACAATCATGTGTGGCATGGGAATCAGAAACACCCAAAAAGATATTTCTGTCTCAACATGCATAAAAATAAAGCACTGCACCAACTTCAAGGGAGTACCCAGGCCAGGAGAACCTCGGAGATGCGGTCAGGGTGCGGAGGACCTCTGATAAGTAAAGACAGGCTGATTTTGTAAAATTTTGTGCAAACCTTCGGGGTGCTGGTGCTGCCTCCGCACCCTGGCTGGGTATGCTGGTGAATTTGAAGCAAAAAAGTGGCCTTTGACTTCAATTGTGAAAATGCAATTTTAACATGTGGCCCTTAGCATGTTCCCCGGACCTTGGGCTACTTCTAGCCCAGATTTGCTTCAGCGGTTCCATTGTTTTAGTGCAGTGAAGTTGAACCATTTCTCAAAACTAGCGAGACATAGCAATTCTGACTGCAGACTGCCCTAGTTTTCTAGCCAGAGTGTCTCGCTTCGAGGCCGTTTTTAAATGAAACGTTTGCTGAAGGGAGGTCAGTAATTGCCAATCTTTATCCCTAAAGTCCCTGGTGTGTGAGGCCCATGGATTTGCCTAGCACGGGTCCAGGGGAAGGGTTAAGGTCTGTTCACAATTCCGCTGCACTGTAGTGCAGTGAGTTGCGTTGCCCTAATAGCAATCTCTGCTCAAGATACTGCAATGCAGTATTGCAACAAATTGAAATTTGTTTTAACTTGCATTGCAGTGGGTTGCATCAAGTTGCATCAGAGAGTGATCGATATATCGGCAATGCAGCAGCACTGCAATGCAGTGGAAGTATGAACGGACCTTAAGATGCTCTTTGACCTCAAATGATCCTTCAACTTTTGTCTTGCCCCTGAACTTGCTCAGAGCAAGACTAAGAGTATGTATGTGTGTATGTACGTACAGTAAAACTTCATCAAAACAAAACCTGATACTAGTACAAGAAAAACCCTGTTACAAACAAGTATTTTACCTGAATCATGATACCGATTTCATGTGTTACTGTTTTTACAACCCTGATATAAAGACATTTGGAAATAATGAACTAAAATTGCTTGGGCCAATTGCAGCCAAACTTGATCAGAAGAACCACTGGCCCAAGATTCATAAGTGGTGTACCTGATTGGGGTACGTGAGAGGTCATGTGGGCCATTCTTTGAAAATCTATCCATTCGTTTTTCTGCCACAAATTAAATGCTACGATCGCTAAACTTGGTCAGTATAAGCACCAACCCAAGCTGTACAGATTGAGGTCAAAGGTTATGTGGGTGGCAGGGGTAGTGCTACATGGTAAAAGTAAGGGGTCCAGTGGAAGCTAATTGGACCCCTTAATCCCACCTTTAGCCTGAAAACAAGGGGTCCAAACCAGAAAACAAGGGGTCCAAACATGATTACATTAAGCAGTAAAATAAATGTTGGTTCTCGAACCATAAGTCTATTGCCATAGCCCCACATCATGATCAGAAGTGTACTTCACTCCATTAGTGAATGGGCAGTTGAGGAGTGCACCTTTTAGTTTAATTCAGCTTCAATCCAAAGGCCATTATCTGGTCTTGCCACTCAATATCACATATATTGACAAAAACAACTAGAATTTCGCGGTTCTCGGCTTTCGCGCTCGCTATATTCAAAGAATATAAGCTGTGGGCCGCCCCATGAAAAAACTTAACAATTTTTGACACACACATCCATACAAACACACATACATAAAAAAAAAAAAAAAAAAAAATAGTGCTACATGGTAAAAGTAAGGGGTCCAGTGGAAGCTAATTGGACCCCTTAATCCCACCTTTAGCCTGAAAACAAGGGGTCCAAACCAGAAAACAAGGGGTCCAAACATGATTAAATTAAGCAGTAAAATAAATGTTGGTTCTCGAACCATAAGTCTATTGCCATAGCCCCACATCATGATCAGAAGTGTACTTCACTCCATTAGTGAATGGGCAGTTGAGGAGTGCACCTTTTACTTTAATTCAGCTTCAATCCAAAGGCCATATCTGGTCTTGCCACTCAATATCACATATATTGACAAAAACAAAAATCAATCTTTTGAGAACTCAATGCAAACAACAACACTACAAAGCAAAGAAAGAAGAGCAAACAGAATGAATAACTTTTATCCCAAGACAAGTTTCACTAAATAATAATAAGCTTACAAGGCATTTTAGAATGTTTTCTTTCAAGTTTGCCCTTTCTCAGGCTTTGCATCCAAAGTTCCAAACATTTTTTTAAAGCAACATCCACACGGCCGGGCTTCACACAGGCCGTCATGTACTACACTTCTGCTGGCTTAGCCTATGACACCCGGGAAATACATTGCCAAAAAAAAAAAAAAAAAAAATGGGCCGCCCCATGAAAAAACTTAACAATTTTTGACACACACATCCATACAAACACACATACATACACACGCACAACGGATTGCTAAGTGGTCCTGCCAGCTATAGCTGGCGGCCCACAAAAATCAATCTTTTGAGAACTCAATGCAAACAACAACACTACAAAGCAAAGAAAGAAGAGCAAACAGAATGAATAACTTTTATCCCAAGACAAGTTTCACTAAATAATAATAAGCTTACAAGGCATTTTAGAATGTTTTCTTTCAAGTTTGCCCTTTCTCAGGCTTTGCATCCAAAGTTCCAAACATTTTTTTAAAGCAACATCCACACGGCCGGGCTTCACACAGGCCGTCATGTACTACACTTCTGCTGGCTTAGCCTATGACACCCGGGAAATACATTGCCAAGAAAATGATTTTCACTTTGAGAAATTGTTGAAATGCCCACTGATCAACAGAAAAACATTTGCTACTAACAAATTACGGGGTTTTGTATTTTTGAAAGTTTAAAAGGATGAAATCCTTTAGGAAAGTTTCACATCAACTTATCACTTTATGTCCGGTCGGCCATTTTGGACTCCTCAGCATGACTGAATTTTAGACTCCTTAGTTTGGCATGAATGTGGTTCAGAAATGGTCATGGGACTATACTTACGTTTGCCGATTGGTTAAGCTGTATTTTATGGAAATTTATGGCTGGTAAATGATTTTTTTTTGATTGGCTACAGTTCATCGGCGAACATCAAAGGCAGTTTAATGAATGGAGAATTTGTGATGAGTATCTGGCAGGGTACGGCAAAGTGCAAAGACAAACTTGCGCTTTAAAATTATTTAAGGTTTGTGAATAAGTACACATTTTTATCTCCGTTAAAAAAGCAAAATTGTGAGGCTTTCAATTTCACATAGTAACACGGATGTGAGGTTTACCTGAATCCAGTTGAAATTTTTTTGACCCCCAAACCCCCTCTGATTGTGAAATTCAGTGCATCCATAATTAGCTAATTTTCCAAAATCGGCGTCCTGAACGCAGAAAAACGCTACCCCTGGTGGGTGGATTCAAGCATGATTAAAGGGGCATTCTGTCATCCTCACATTCTGAAGTGTAACCCTGTGTAAATGTTCTAATCGCAATGATAGGCAAGACCCATGGTAAACTTGATTAGAAGAACCACTGACCCAAGTTTCTTATCTTCATGTGAGTACAACAAAGTCGTATCTGCATTTTTGTCAAAAAAAAAAAAAAAAAAAAAGGGGGACAGGTGGGGTGTCAGGGAGTTGGATGGGCGGGGTGTCGGGGAGGGTGAGTGAGTATTAAAATTTAACGACAACTCAACACAATTGTGTCATATCGTGTCATTAAGATAAAAATATTATATATCAATATACGACGCACGCAATATTAAAACTTCATTTCAATCAATTCAAATTACAACAATTATAAAAAGATACACATCATACACTGATGAACCAGATCATCACCCATCCATGTATCAAACAAGATAAACCTGATTGATTGCAACAATACACATAGAAAACATGCATCAACAAAAAAAACAGCTTCAAAAGATATACTTATACACCTCATACACTGATGACAAAGTTCATCACCCATCCATGTATCAAGCAAAGATTTTAACTTCAAATACTGATAATCAACAATCACATCAGAACACGCAAACACGAGATCCCTTTTAAAAATAACAGGATAAATCAATGCAAAATTGAAACATTAAGGCAAATACAGGTTAAATAGATGGTCTCGTATATTTGAAAAATGTTTAACTTAGTAATTAACTTGAGCATTATACCCAAACTGATACAGATTTTAAGCTACTTATACAAGTCATACTAATTAACACATAATTTTAACACTTAAGTACATCTTACTATCTTAAACTTAATCTTAATCCTAAATTTAAATACAACCCATCTGTTCAAGTAACAGACGAGTTGCCCCTTATAGTCACCTCTTACGACATGTATGGGGGACAGTGGGCCTATTCTAAACACCGAACCCACAGGGGGCCCCTTTTAGTCGCCTCTTACGACATGCAAGGGAACACATCGGGCCAATTCTTAACCCCGAACCCGCAGGGGGCGGGTGTCGGGGACGGGTGGGGTTCATATTGTAGACTTTATACATTTCAGTTGCATTATCGCATGTTAGTGATCGAGACATTCGGCGGGGACATATTTTACGCATCGCGTAAATCCGAGTTCACCTTGTTTCTAGATGAGCTAGAGTAACCAAACTTGTATATTGTAGGATGGCACAAGCCCCTACTAACCATGTACTTCATTCCCCAGGGTCATCCCCTGGGTCTGTCGGGGGTAGGAAAATGTCAAAGGTCAATATTGCACAAAAAAGGTCATTTTTTCTAGATGAGCTAGAGTAGCCAAACTTAGGTATATTGTAGGAAGGCACAAACTTGCAAGATCCTACTGGCATGGATAATAGCTGATGGGTTGAATTCAGTGAGAATGTTAAGAGAGAATTTGCACAGTAATTCTGGGGAATAATAACAGAAAAGTCTGAAATACACAAAGTATGACCTTTGAACTAGACCTGTCACAGCACAAGTAGTGGTAGATACTACTAAGGTCATATGGTACAAGTGTCACCTAGATTGGATCAGGGGTCTGATGGGTACATGCAGAGACAGACAGACAAACACCGACAGGGTTCGGAAACTTCCGGAAGAAACCTATTTCTTCCGGAAGAATGGAAGAAACTGGAAAAAAGGTGTTTCTTCCAGTTTCTTCCGGAAGTGGAAGAAATTGGAAGAAACTGGAAGAAGTAAAGAAATGTATTATGAACAACAAACTAAATTATACCATATTCATCTGTTCTGCACTTCAAATCATCAAGGCTTCATTAGTTACTTTACAGACAATCTATTCTTTTTTTCAAAAATTAATTTACAAGTTTATATAGCATGTTAGTATACGTTGCAAGTATATAGTAGATTTATTCAAAATTTTGTTTTGTCTTGCAATCAAAATATACAGGTGATAATTGTAACCCATTTACCAAATCTTTCCATGTGCACATTTATACTATCACAGTTGTAATTGTAGATCTATATATGCAAACAATGAAAAAGCTTTTAAAATCTCTATGCCAATTTGTTAATTTTAAAACACATGTAAGTAGCAACCATTATTGTTTTGTTTTAATGTGTGTAATACATATCTAACTTTGTATTGCTTAGTGGGGTGAACCTGGGTTAGGGAGACTTTGTTTAAAGAAATTGATAATGTTCAAGTCTTTACAAGCAGTGACAAGGAGTCTCTGCTTGGCCTTGCTGGTGTGATAAGTGTCTAATCAGTTTTTTCCTGTAATTTGTTATATTTAGGCCTCAATGTGAGTTTAATAATGCAATTGCATGGGGTAGGTAGGGGGGTCCCTGAATGTTTATTTTAAATTATTTCACTATATTTCATTCACTGTATAATATAAACCAAAATTGTAAGTCATTGGCTTTAAAACAGAAAATGTTTAAATGACTTTTTTAGTTTCTTCCGCTTTCAGTGGAAGAAACTGGAAGAAACCTGTTTCTTCCAAGTGGAAAAAAATGCGGAAAAAAACGTGTTTTTTTCCGCCTGTGGAAGAAACTGGCGAACCCTGACCGATGACAACAGATTTTGCTATAATAAAACCACCCTCCTGCTAAAATGCCAGGGGGATAAAAAGGGGGAATACACTCACCGCTTCATCATCCTCTTTGTATATCTTGATGGTCTTATCAGCTTCGGCTGTTAACAAACGACTGCCACTGTTGTCGAAGGTCATGGCAAACACACCGGCTTCACTGTCTAAGGAACCTGATTGGGTAGGGGCCTGGCTACGCTGGAAATTGTAACCGGTTCTCCAGTCCCAGAAATGCAATGAACCATTGTCACCTGGAGGGGAAAGAAAGGGAGGACAGGAAAAAAGGTTAAAATATAATGAATGATACTGTTTAGGATTTGAACATGTGTGCAGACAGACAAGTTTAGAACTCTTTTAAAGCTTAAAAGCTTTTGCAACTTTAGGGTAGCTCTGACTTTTACAGAACAAAATATAGTCGCCATCACAATTCCTTTTTTGAAATAGGCATATACATACGCGCACATAGAGATTCTGCAACGCGCATCTATGTATTTCCTATGCACTGTCATTGGTTCTTTGTGGCGGAAATGCGGGTGTGGTCTTGACGCAGAGAAAAGGAATTATGACGTAGAGTATATGTATAGGAATGAACCATCCGCTTCTCATTTAAAGTTGCAATGAGAGATTTAAAAAAAACAGGTGTCCCTAAAAAATGTGGAAATTCTGATTTTTGCACTAATTAAAAGCTTTCTATCAACAATATCCCTATGTGAAAGGATTATCTGATCATTTTTTCTTCGGTACAAAAATTGTGAAATTTCTAATTTCATATAGGAGTAAAAACTAAATTAAGCTATGTTTTATATTGAAATTAAGCAAATGAAAATTGTCTTTTGTTTTCACTTTCAAGGCATTTCTGTAGTCAAATACAAGGTAAGAAATCTATTGGGGGTCTTATCTATATATGAAATTGCTACATAAGACACAATATATGGCTGTCCCAAAGCCTCTTGTTGCACCTTTAATAGTTCTCTTACAAAATACTTTCAGCCGGGACAATAACAGACTTAAAGGTATGTTCTCTTCAATTTGTCCTCTCTTTTCTTGGTTTATGGTTTGTATTACATGGGTATTAACGTGGTTGTATAGTGTATACATTCCTAAGACCTAAGACCCAAAACCTAAGACAAAAGACCCAAAACCTAAGACCCAAAACCTAAGACCCTAAAACTAAGACCCTAAATATAAGACCTTAAAACTTAGACCCCATCTCAAATTCAATAACTAAGACCATGTATCAAATTTCCCTGAAATTCATTTTGGCACCCAAAAATTTAGGGTCTTAGTTTTGTAGTTGGTTAAGGGTCAACCTACAAAACTAAGACCCTAATTGTATTGGCACCAAAATGTATGTTAGTGGAATTTCAGACAGTTTTAGCATCTAAGTTTTTAGGCCTTACCTTTAGGGTCTTAGGTCTTAGGAATGTATACACCCGTATTAACATAGCACACTGGACAATGAAACAAAACGAACAAGATTTATACAGTGCATAGTTATGCTTTATTGTTGGGGGAATAAAGTATCTGCAAGTAAAATTACACTGACAAAAAAAATAATCACATTTATTGAAAATATGCAAATAAGCTTCCTAATATCCATAACCTATCAGAAAGTATGCAGCACCAATCCTTGTGCTCTTTCTATTCCTCCTACCAAGTGAAGTTCAATGGCAATTTGGTTTAGATGCTGGAGTGGATCAATGCAATTTCTTCCATCCACCAACTAAAGACCTAAGTATGTACATACCTCCTGATACCAGCACATTGTCAGTATTGACAGCAAGGCAGTTCACAATAGCTTGATGTCCAGTCAGATTCTGAATGAAATTGCCATCTGGGAATTTCCATTCCTTAATGTTGTCTGGTGATGCTGAAGCCATCATGTAACTGAAATGAAAAACAATTATAAAAAAAAAAAAAAAAAAAATTGGGGTCTTATCTATATGAAATCGCTACATAAGACACAATATATGGCTGTCCCAAAGCCTCTTGTTGCACCTTTAATAGTTCTCTTACAAAATACTTTCAGCCGGGACAATAACAGACTTTATAAAGGTATGTTCTCTTCAATTTGTCCTCTCTTTTCTTGGTTTATGGTTTGTATTACATGGGTATTAACGTGGTTGTATACATTCCTAAGACCTAAGACCCAAAACCTAAGACAAAAGACCCAAAACCTAAGACCCAAACCTAAGACCCTAAAACTAAGACCCTAAATATAAGACCTTAAAACTAAGACCCCATCTCAAATTCAATAATTTTGGCCCCAAAAAGTTATGGTCTTAGTTTTGTAGCTGGGTAAGGTTCCACCTACACAACTAAGACCCTGTATCAAATTCCACTAATATACATTTTGGTGCCAAAAAGTTTGGGTCTTAGTTTTTTTGTTGTTGGGTAAGGGTCCACCTACAAAACTAAGACCATGTATCAAATTCCCCTGAAATTCATTTTGGCACCCAAAAATTTAGGGTCTTAGTTTTGTAGTTGGTTAAGGGTCAACCTACAAAACTAAGACCCTAATTGTATTGGCACCAAAATGTATATTAGTGGAATTTCAGACAGTTTTAGCATCTAAGTTTTTAGGCCTTACCTTTAGGGTCTTAGGTCTTAGGAATGTATACACCCATATTAACATAGCACACTGGACAATGAAACAAAACGAACAAGATTTATACAGTGCATAGTTATGCTTTATTGTTGGGGGAATAAAGTACCTGCAAGTAAAATTACACTGACAAAAAAAATAATCACATTTATTGAAAATATGCAAATAAGCTTCTTAATATCCATAACCTATCAGAAAGTATGCAGCACCAATCCTTGTGCTCTTTCTATTCCTCCTACCAAGTGAAGTTCAATGGCAATTTGGTTTAGATGCTGGAGTGGATCAATGCAATTTCTTCCATCCACCAACTAAAGACCTGAGTATGTACATACCTCCTGATACCAGCACATTGTCAGTATTGACAGCAAGGCAGTTCACAATAGCTTGATGTCCAGTCAGATTCTGAATGAAATTGCCATCTGGGAATTTCCACTCCTTAATGTTGTCTGGTGATGCTGATGCCATCATGTAACTGAAATGACAAACAATTATTTGCAAATTTGAGGACTGGCTTCACACGGTAATGCACAGCTTGAAAAATACTGCAAGTAAACTTGCGTCATCCCCCTGGCAAGATGGCAGTCTGGAACATGACCTCAGATGACCTTTGACATCATCCACCTATAAGAAGCCCTATTGCACCTTAACCCCAAGTCTGGTTTAAAGCAGACTTTAAATTTTCAAAGGAGACCTGAAAAACAAAAACCTAACCAAACTGGCAGTCTGGAACATGACCTCAGATGACCTTTGACCTTCTAATGGCCGCAGCCGAGATGCTGTTCACCATGTAGCGCCTGTTTGTCATTAAGTTGGGGATGTCAGATGGATCCTGCTGGATGTCTCGAGCAATGACATCAATGTAGTTAAAGGGGCGACGTCCCCTGTTTTGACCTTGGTTCATGTCCTTTGACATCATCAAAATATGAAGGAACCCCTATTGCACCTTAATTCCAAGTCTGATATAAAATTGGATCGATTAAGCCCAAATTAATTGGTCGAGCTATGAGTTGCACAAATATTGGGCGAGATGCAGTCGAGTCCAATATTTTAAAACTCATAGCGAGACCAATTAATATTGGGCGTAAATCATCCAATTTTATCATTATCATGTTTTGGATCCAATATTTTCCCACACTTGGACTCCTCAAAACATGATAATGGTTTAAATCGGACTTCAACTTTTCGAAGGAGACCTGAAAAACGAAAACCTAACCAAACTGTAACACACACACATACATACGGACATGCGCACCCTCGCAATATCCCCTCTGGTTTTCAAGCCGGGGGGTTCAAGCCAGGTGGATAATAAAAAAGAAAAAAAATAGGGTCAACTAGAACTTTGTGGTTCTTGGCTAAATTCATGGAATACCACTGAAATCCCCCCCCTGGATGAACTTTAATCCTAAGGGACCTTTAGCCAAGGTGACCACAAACCTCACACAGATTCTCCTTTCAGGCCATTGTAATTTAATTGTTCGTATCAAAGCTGCCGCACACATTTGAAAGAAAAAACATGTGTTTTATTTGTGCTCAAAAGCCGAGTTTTCAATTTTATTTATTTTTTAAATATGAGATCGAGAAAAATCTTCCGTGTTTTCACCCTTTGGCATCTTAAGAAAAATAGCCTGCATTTTGGCCCTCTCATACACTACTACACTGACTTCAACACACAAATGCATACACAACAGCATTTATGAAATCTTACCATATTCAAGGAAGTACAGCACTCGAGGTGAGTGCATTTTGTTAAATGTTCATTGTTACCATGGAGAGTCAAAGTATTATTTTGATTGAAAAAAATTTAAAGAGAAGAGTTATTGCACAAAACAACAATTGATAAAATGCTTAACAATGTAGCTCTGGAATTGATATGTGGAAACAATCCTTGTTTCAACATCCCTGATTATACCATAACAACACAGAAGAATTTGACGCGCTAGTATTGACAGCCCGGAATTCAGGTCATGGTGCTTGCAGGTCGGATTGCCGGCAAAGTATAGGTTTTAATGTTCAATGGTCGGCGTGTGACAAGTAAATTTTACAAAATCGTGCAAGAATTAGCCTTCAGAAGACATTTAAAGCATATAAAACTCGAAATTTTCCGGGGCTTCACCCCTGCACTCCACCAAGGGCCCTAAGGCAGCCCCTGGACCCCACCAGTTTACAGTTAGTGTCAGGTCAGGTTTCTTTTTAGGGGCCTGCTACTGGTATCCTGGTAACCAGTACTACCTGTCCCAAGGCCGAGTTTGTCGGCGGCTAAACCGGCACCCCCATCGATTTTCTAAGGAAATCTGATGAGGAGGGTAGCTGGTTACCATGGTAGAATGAAAAAGAAGATCTACCTACAAGGGCGTCAGCTCTGGAGAGCTTGGCGGCCATCCAGCACATGCTGCCTTGTATGGTGGGCATAGTTACCCAAAGGATAAGCCCACTGCCGAAAACTGGATTGGCGTCAGGAAGGGCATCCGGTCAATTATCTTTTGCTCCAATAAATCCCCACACAGCAGTATTGCTGAGTGTGAGGTATATCCGGCCACCCCCGTTTACGGGGACAAAACCGGATTTAAAACTTTGGTTTAACTAACTAACTCAGATGCGACACTGGCATGGGTGTCTATTTTTGCACAAAATGAGAATTGTTCCCCCTCCTTGCCACATTTTATCCCAATTCTTCCCCAAAACTTAACATTGGTTCTAAATTCTTCCCCAAATGACCATAGAGAAAAAACCTATTCCCCTACCTCAGGGACGAATAATGGAAGAATTCAGCCCTGGACACTGGACCCCCAATAACAAAATCATAGTTACGCTACTGTCTGGCACTCACAATTTTGGATGTAGTACTAATGCTCGGACACTCTTCTTGTGATTGGTGAGGGTTGCTCTTGATTTACCAGCTGCTAAATCCCATAGCCTCACTGTTGAATCATGACTCCCACTCACAACCTGCATGCAGAAGCAAAAGAAAATTTATACTTTAAAGGGGGATGGCCCGATTTAAGTCTATAAATTTTTCATCTTGATAGAATGGCCTTCACCCCAAAACCCCATCTGTAAAGTTTCGCGCAGATATTTCAAGGAATTTTAAAGTTGGAGCTAAAAACGTGATTTTGTAATCCCCATAGAGTATTGTGTAAATTGGTCGACCAAAATGGGGCATGTTTTCGCTCATAACATCCAAACCAAACATCCTTTAGCCCTAAGATTTCACAGAGTAAATTGATACCAAATTTTGACCACTTCCAGTAAAATCTGGGTGATCGGACCATGGACCTTTAAGATACAAATGCTAAAGTCAGGCCTTGAAAAAAAATGTTGTTTTCCAATCAAAATGCAAAATTTCCCACTTTTTCGTAGGTATTTGTTTTATATGGGCAAACAAAAATTCCATACAAATGCCAAATTTCCTTCCTAGCAAGGAATTGCCCCATTTTCTATGCCTGGCCAAGGTTCTATACCGAGTACTGCAAGAATATTTTTTAGCACTTGTATTGCTCATGATAACTTTGGTTTAACCATATTCCAACAGAGAAGTGCTTTTGAACATCGGATTGCTGAGAAAAAAAAAAAACTGACAAGAAAAGAGTAGTTGAAATAAGGTGACTTTAACATTTGTTGTTGCTCCCCAAGCTCAAGTTTAGGGAAAAGGGTAGTGCAGACCAGGCCAGAGAAACGCGAAAAGCGCCCTCACGCTAAATTTTGACCTAAAACGTAAATTTTTAAGAAAACGCATGTCCAATTTCATGCAACTTTCAAAATCAGCTATCTTGAGCTCATTTACATAAAAGTAAACATCAAAAGCATTACAAAATACCTGTGAAAAGAGTAATTAGAGGGATTTTCGGCACAAAATCCACTCCCACCACAAAATTAAAGGACATGACACAAGAGGGCGCTGCACACTTTTTTCTTGGACCAGAAAAAAATCTTATCATTTCATGTTGAGATAGGTTTAATAGAATACAAAGAAACCCAGCCCTAATGAAAATAACCAAAAAAGTAATTTTGCCCTCTGTATAGCCCACTCCTAGGCTACACACACACACACACACACACTGAAAACTCAATACCCACACGACCCAGTCAACTCCAGACAGGGCCTCCTTTGGGATGTTGGGTTGGGATGTTGAGCTGAGGTAAATGAACTTAAAAGATGGAATATACTCGTAGGTCAGGTTACTTCAATGTTAGGTATTCAGAACTCATAGTTTTTACTGTTGTATATTTTCATAGGTTTGTTATATTCATTAAATAATAAACCCTGAAAGAATTATTCATAAATTGATCATTTTTCAGTAGACAATGACCTTTTTTATTTGTATGTTTATTATACCAGTTTGTTGATAACCTATTTTTTATATCGATATGTCAAGATATGGCTTAATTTTGGTGACATAAGGCATATCAACGACAGCCCTGCACTCAACACAATGTAGTACGTAGGTGAACACTGAAAGTGGCTCTATCTCAAAATCAAAATTAGCAACAAATGACTAATTCAGCTTGTTCTCATCACATGTATAAAAGTGACCCAAGCTTAAGTCTCACGGCCTATTCTCTTACCTGTGGTTCGGCAGCCTGGCACTTCAATGTGGCCACCGTGTTAGTGTGCCCTGATAATGTGTGTATACATGCCTTGGTCCTCATATCCCATATCCTGACGGAAGCATCTCTTCCACAAGACGCTAAAATATCCAGCGTAGGGTGAAGGTCTAGTGCATAACAAGCGCTAAGATGACCGTGGTAGTGTCTGATTACCTGGGATTGAAATGTATAAACAGGGAAAAAAGTTTCATGATGCACCTTGCTTAAAGCAATATTAGCACATTTTTTTAAGAGCGCCCCCAATTTTCAAAATTGATATTTTTGCAGAGTAATGTTGGTCATTGTCTACGAAACTATACCTGCAAACGAGAATGCTAAGAAATGCGTATTTATCATAAAATAAGCGATTTTGTAATTAGAATTGGGATCCCAGATTGGACTTAACGGCAGAGCTGGAAATGCTACGTTTATGTCCGTCCATGATGAAATAGTGCCACCTCGAGAAGATAACCTCTAACTTGACTTGCCTGAACCAATAAAACAACTAATGGATGAGCGTAGACACGTACATAGCGCTATTTCCGGGCTATTTCACATTGGAAGGCCGTTTCCAGCAGCCGTTGAACTATTATCGGGGATCCCCGATAATAATTATTCTAATTACAAAATTCCTTCGTTTGTGACACACAGACATTTTCGAGCTTAACCATTCACAGGTATAGTTTACTAGCCAGTTACCAATGCAACCGTGTAAAAATCTCAATTTTTTTAAAAAATTGAGGGCGCTCTTCAAAAAATGTGCTAATATTGCTTTAACCCTCCAGTGATGTTGTTTCCTGATCACTTCATCGTTTACATTCGATTATCATCGCTGGGCAGGAAAAAACTCCTATGTACATTTGACCTTTGAAGTCAGAAACTCCTATGTGAATATGAGCCCCACTTTCAAAACCTATGTGAATATGGGCCCCACTTTCAAAACCTCCTATGTGAATATGGGCCCCCCTTTCAAAAACTCCTATGTGAATATGGGCCCCACTTTCAAAACCTCCTATGTGAATATGGGCCCCACTTTCAAAAACTCCTATGTGAATATGGGCCCCACTTTCAAAAACTCCTATGTGAATATGGGCCCCACTTTCAAAAACTCCTATGTGAATATGGGCCCCACTTTCAAAAACTCCTATGTGAATATGGGCCACACTTTCAAAAACCTCCGATGTTATAGGGCCCACACTTTCAAAACCTCCTATGTGAATATGGGCCCCACTTTTTTTTTCAAACCTCCTATGTGAATATGGGCCCCACTTTCATCTTTCACAAACTCCTATGTGAAATGGGCCCCACTGTCAAAACTCCTATGTGACTATGGGCCCCACGTTGCAAACCACCTATTTGAATATGGGCCCCACTTTCAAAAACTCCATGTGACTATGGTCCCCACTTTCAAAACTGCATATGGGAAAATGGCCCCACTTTCAAAACCTCCATGTGAAAATGGGCCCCACTTTCAAAAACTCTATGTGAATATGGCCCCCACTTTCAAAAACTCCTATGTGAATATGGGGCCCACTTTCAAAAACTCCTTTGAATCTGGCCGCCACTTTCAAAACCTCCTTGTGAATATCCCCACTTTCAAAAGCTAATTACATATTTAATGGAACATCAAATGCAATATGTTTTTCACTCTGAATTCAAATATCTTAAATGCATTACTTTATAGACTAGTTTTTGCTTTATAACCAAAAAATTATATCAGAATGGTTACTAAGCATTATATTTTTTTGTTTCAATCAGTTCTGATGAGAAATGAAATTTTGTACATATGAGGTTTTGAACTTGGGGCCCATTTTCAATCACATAGCAGTTTTTGATTTGAAGGTCAAATGCACATAGGTTTTTCCTTCCCCAGTGAGTTGTTTTTACCAATTGTTAAAGTTAAAAAGCCAGAAAATTATCTCATTTCTAGATGTGAACAAATCTGTCAGACAAATACACTTTAGATCATTCTTATAATTGGACACTTGTGAAGTATTGTTGGTTATATTCATTCCTCAGTCACATCTTCTGGTAATGACTTAGTGGCCAGTCAAGACCCAATAGTGCAAACAAATGACTTTGAAGCAGCATAGCCTGGATGTAAAACTCACAATTTCTTTCCAATAGAGTTGTCTAACCAGTCGTTTCGCTTGTTGCAAAATTTTCTGCCTCTTATTAATTTGCCTAGATTGCTTATTATTGTCTTTAATTATTACATATTTCCTTATGAATGCATTATTGAGTAGATTAGCCATTGTTCCAAAATGGGGGCAAAATAAAAAAAATAAAAGTTGTTTGAAGACAAAATTTTTGAAATAAATCATTTGAAAAAAAAAGTTATGGAAAAAATCCCATCACCAATTAACTGCCTACAGGTTCTACCTTAATAGTATTGTTTGCTGATTGGATTTTTTTTTGTTACCCAATTTCTGGTCTCGGTATCTATCCGATGGGGCCCGCCTGTGGGAAACACAACAAATCGGATTTTTTTTTCATATCCGCTACCACAATAAAATCGATTATCATACCCGTCTCCCGAGGTAGTTCTTTCCGGGTGTTTTAGTGCAGTGAGTATTAAAGTTTAACGACAACTCAACACAATTGTTTATATCGTGTCATTAACATTTTGTCCTTGAACATAAATATAAAAACAAACGCATTATTAAAACTTCATTTCAATTGAAAATACAATTAAAACAATTACAAAAGGATACACATCATACAGTGATTAACAGAGCAATCACCCCTCATGTATAAAACACGATTAACCCACTAAAACTATAGCAAAGATCCACTTAGAAAACATGCATCACTAAAACAAGTCAAAAGATATACTGTACATTTATAACTAGAGCAAAAATACACATCAAAGACTGATGACAAAGGTCATCACTCATCCATGTACCAAGCAAACTTCAATACAGATAATCGACAATCACACATCATAAACATGACCTAGATCCCCTTTACGACCACATCGATTGTTAGATCCCCATTTTCAATCAGCACTGTGGAAACATGCTGGGTTCAATAATCTGATAACAGGTGACTAAATCGTTGTCTTAAATCAGCTTCCTGCGTCGTCGCTGGCATGCACGTATTCTTGCCCGACATTGAAAATCACGAATAACTCTAAGGACTGTGTTCCTATCCTTCCGCCAGAGTCAATGGTGCTATCATCTGACAGTGCCAAACTGGACTGTACAAACAACATCCAAAATGCACTTAAAATGCATCGACCGGCAATCATACCAGCCGCCATGATGGATGTTTATTTACCCACAATGCACTGGCCAACTTCCAACATCCATTGTACAACCGAATGTTGGTGTCGAATCGGATACTAACCGATTATACACTTCTGTGGAAATGTGCCGGGTAAGCATTAGTGTGGCATTTAATTCCGGGCTATACCAAATACTGTCGTAATCGGATTATCCTGTGGAAACACAACAATTGAGTAGATGTGCCTTATACACCTAACATGCTGAAGATAATGCAGTTAATAAGTATATCCCATACTCACTTTATTTTGTTCAGATCCCATCATTTGACCATCTTGTCCTTTCTCCACAGGAAAACAGATAAGGCTTTTCCTTTTACTTACTACGTAAGCCTCTACAGCGCACTGACATGACCCCTTTATGAGAGTTTTTAAAAACTTTCCACTTGCCTAAGGAAAAATAGAATGGCAGAAAGCCACAATTTTATTTTTTTTAAATACAGTGTATGGTTAATGGGGCATTTTGTGATCTACACAGCTACAAGCCTCGTACCCCCCCCCCAATTGCCTAAAGTTGAGATTTTATATCATCTGAACCACTGGCCTTATAAGTAATACATGTGTAACCTAATCTTACATGAAATTCGGTCGTATCTGAAAGAAATTCGACATTCTGTATTTTCTGTCTCCTAAACGGACCGAAATTCTTAATAGCAGGTGTGTAAGTTAACGTGGGGAACGTTTTGGACGCAGCGTATCTTTCCCATCTGCCTTTCATCACCATGAGGTCTCGGGTTTGAGTTTCCCGGTCAGGGCTCGTTCTTGGTGGCTTTCTGTGAATTTGTTTTCTTCTCGATCCATACTCGTTCCCAGGTTTTCTCCGGGTACTTCCGTTTCCTCCTGCTTCTAAATCGAGCTTCTTGGCTTATCTGTTCTGGTATTATGGTTGTTCTGATGTGTGAGCACCTTTATGGCAGCCCGCACAGCGCCGTGATCATGTTTACGTGGATATGTGCGCGTTAAAAATACAAATTATATTATTATTATACTCCGTTATATGGTCGAGAACCTGGACCACAAGAAAGAGAGCTACAGGGAGATGGATGACACCCACCAGGCTCATCATGCGAGATACACAAACATTATCTGATGAGCACATGACCAAACCAAAGTATATGGAGATATCCCTCCAGTTCATCTTCTGTTGCCCAATGCCGTGCACGATTGCCCGGTCACTGTCATCGATGCGATGATCAAGTAGTCTCAGACGTCACATGTTGGAGGTTACCACGCCCAAATAGGAGGTCGTGCTATAACTTGACGTGATTGCGGTGTTTTTTGTGGGGATCGAGACATCCAGCAGGATCCACTGACATCCCCAACTTAATTACAAATAGGGATTATTTGGCGCTACATGAGTGAATCGCCATCTAAGTGCCGGCCGTTAGCTAAACAGTTACTCCAAAAACATCTGAGAACTACCTGCAATTGGCGAAATGAATGCCAACTTTCAAGCCAATCAATGAAAGTCAGAATTAATATGTCCCTGAAAAAAAGGGGAGCCATTTTATTGAAATGGTTAATTAAATGAATAGATTGTGTAATTAGCTAATTAGAAAAACTGTGTAAGATAAATAGTAGGCCCAGGAGGTTAAACTTATCACTAGGTCATTTCGGTAGCCTACGAAGTCGAATTTACGTAAGTCGAAAAAAGTACGTACGTGCAAAAGTATTTTTAATATTTTGACCAAACAGATGACGCTTTTGATACACTAATAAATTGACAATTCAATAACATTTTGGAAATTGCTTATTTCAGGAAAGAGGAAAACAAACGGTAAAAAACAAAACAAATTTGCGAAAGTTTAGAAGTTAAAAGGTCCTGAGAAAGTTCAAAGATTATTTTGGAAAGGCCAAAACACAAGCATTGGTTTGGCGGGAAAAAGTTTGGATGTTGACTTTTTTTAACAATCTCGAAATTGCTTTTAAAAATTTAAAAAAAGCCTGCATGTCAAGAATATAAAATTTACAAGACTTATCAATCAGCAAATTCTCTTCAAAATCGATAGTAATATCCTTCCGTCTTTGTTGTCAACAATTGGTAAGTAGCAGAGTACGCCTTCGGACGTTAAACAATTCGGACTTCGGTAGAAATGCGGTCATTCAAGCTAAGTCTTAAAATTCAATCTTTTAGATGGGTCGGTCTTTGGGTAACTTAAGTCACTGAATAGCCAACTGACTCATGGAAATTAGCAGTTACAAAATAATCTACACACTAAGCTTCACTAGTACTCATTATATGCAACCTACCTAGCTTAAAGAGGGGTTATGGTATTTCATTATAGAGAGTGGAATACAGTGAGCATTATAGCGATTTAAGGCAAAAAATTGTTTACAGTACAATTGTGAACTAATCCTACAAAAAATTCTGACTTGCAAGTTTCCAATGTTTGTTCCACGACACTGAACAAATGTCCAAACACATACCAAATCCCAATTTGATGACTCTGTCATTGGACCCCGACACAAACCACTGGTTGCCGGGCTCCACTGCTAAACTCCTGACCCATCCAGAGGCCGCTGAGGAAATCGGTTACCGTTCCATGGGCGTGCCAATGGGGTGGGCATGGTGGGCGCTCTTCTTGCGACCAGTGCTTGTGAACCTTAGTTCCTCTGATACTGCAACCAAAGCCTGATGTAACAGAGAAAAAAAATATAATAAAACATTTATAAAACATTCTATGACATGTGTTAAAAGGTTTAAAGTCCATGGCCCGACTGAATAGCTTTAATCCCCCAGAGCCCCAGATTTTACCAGAAGTGGTCAACAATTTAGTATCAGAAGATAGTTACTTTTTTCTCTTTACCCTGTGAAAAATATTAGACCCAAAAGATGTTTGTTTGGAAGTTAGAATGAAAATGTTGCCCCATTTTGGTCAAACCAGTATTAATTTTCAGTTACCATGAGGCTTACAAAATATCGGTGCCAAAAAAATGTACAGATGGGGTGTTTGTAGTGAAGGCAAAATCTATCAAGATGAAAACTCATTATATCCTTAACTTGGGCCATCCCCTTTAAATGTGATAATGGATCTCTACCTATACCCTTTCTGAAATGACTATAAAATGAATGATACCAACTGCTGAAGTTCTGGAACCCTCCAACCTTGACACCATGGGAAGCATACCAACTTTCCTAACTACAAGGCTGAGTCTCAAGTGCATAAATGCATGCTGGTATCCATAAAGTACGTCTCCAACATTTGATCAAAACACTAGAAATATCAGAATCACTTCTATCTAGGTGGCTACCAGTCAAGCGCACAAACATATCAACATTTAGATTGTTGATACTACCCTGATGGCTCCCCATTTTACAGGAAAAGCGAGGTAACGTGCAGGGCTATGTGCACAGCATGTTGGCAACCCTTGACAACTTGAATTTTGCCATTTGATCATCGAGTCAACTCAACCATCTGCCAACTTGCCTGTCATGGGCAATTCCACGGTGATGTCCCCTTTGTAACGTCCATGACACAAATTTCTAGACTTATATCTGTTAATTAACAGGAGTTTTCTAGAAGTACTATGATCTAATTAAACAATAGGAGCTACTCTAAGCCACACCTCTAAATATCAAGTAGAATGATGAGTAAGTGTTCAATTCAAACAGTGTTGAACACCATGACGTTTCACAAATGTAAAGTCCATGACACTCGTTTTGAGCATTTTCTATACTATAGTAAGGTGTTTTCCCTGACTTGTATTCAAAAGTTAGATAAATGTTGCTGTGGTACATTATTAGACAGGAACCATGAAGTTAGAGGTTGCAACTTCAGAGAAGCTTTGTAATAAGGTTGTCCAAAAAATGCTTGTCCATTCTCGTAAACGTCTGACATCACTTCTAAAGCTCATATCTTTTTAATCAGTTGGAGGCGGTCCTAGAAAATTTATGATTATGTTAAACATCAGTGTCCATAACATAACCACAAGTAACATAACCCAAAGCATTCTGTTTTATTGGAATACCTTTTGAATCAGGTGGTGGGGTCAAAATGTAAAGTCCGGACGGTGGAATTGCCCTCATGCAACAATGCTAGAGAATTCAATCAACTCACTGTTTGTCAATTCAACTCCAAAACAACTTGGTCGTTTGCCTTCTCAACGTAGACGTTTTCATATAGAAAGTCCATTGATGCAAATAAGGTATTACAATTGATTCCGCCACGCGATGTATGCGTTGTGCAATAGCGCTTGACGGAAGGAATACAATACTCATTGCATCAATGGGGACTTCTATATGAAAGTCTACCTTGCCTTCAACCCCTCCACGTAGAGATACAAAAATTCATGCCTTGATCAGGCCTTTTATCTAGCTACTTCCATTCCCCCATACACTTCCACATCACCAGACAATATTTGTATACTCACATTTTTTGCAGGGGCCCAACTCTTTCCTCTAAACCTGCATGTCTCTGATATCTGTAACACCAGCAGCAGTTTTCGTCTTTCAATTCGGTGTCATAGAAAAAAAAGAGTACAGTACAAGATATGTCATGCTCTGACTGTTTACAAACTCTGCAATTTAGCAGGTCAGTACAAATTTTACAGATTTTATAGAGGTTACATTCGTTTACACCATGTTTGATTGCCGAACTAGAACAATGCTCTCTCGAGGTTAACAATGTCTCTCCAAAGGTTAAAAGCCTGCATTGGGAGTTGGGGGAGACTAATTCAGAATATTGTCATCTCCTCCTTCATCAGATATATTGTGTTATTCAAACAGGCAAGAGATGGGACCTTTAAAAACAAGCCAAGGGGTTTCATCCCGTTGCAATGGACATACATGCAAAGGTGTGACTGTCTGTATATGGGAACTGACTGCTTAACATCCCCTCCAAAGAACGAGGTGCAGTGGCGTAACGGGACTGCCCGCTCTCGAGGGGCAAATTCCGATTATTCGGGAAAGTAATTTACCTCTTAGGGGGGGTCAAAAGGCAAATTTTTTCCCGGCCAGAGTGCTAAAAAACCGGCTGATTTGGCATGATTTTGGCAAATTTTTTCCCGGCAAGACGTGTCGGGTGCGGCCAAGTTGCCCCACCTGCACCCCCGGCCTGTTACGCCACTGCGAGGAATGTGTCTTGGATTTGTTGCCCAGCTCCAAATGAAACCATTGGAGAGCACAATCTGGGTTTTTCTGGTTAAATCAATAGTGATGCAAATTCAAGAAAATACGTATTGTTCCTAAAAACGCCCCGGGGCGGTTTGCATTTTTCAAAAGGGGGGCGTTTTTGACAGTCGGAAAAGGAAAGTAAAAAAATCCCCGCAAAAATCACCTGGCGATCCTCTCTTGTGTATCTACATGTGCCAGTCCTATCTTTTGTATATAAGTGTGCCACGTTACCATTTAGGACAGATCAGAAGCAGAAGGCATTGATGACAACAGCGTTTATGATACGGTTTACGACAGTCCCGCCCCATTAAATCATGTGATTTAGGTGAAAACTTAAACTCATTTTCTGAACTTGTTTATTAAAAAATCTTAGGGGGGGGCGTTTATTAGAGCAGGGGCCTTTATTAGGAACACACCGGTAATACCAGGAAAGAATTTTTGTATTGGTGCCACCACCCTAAGATTCTGTAGCCTCGCAGATAAACTGCATGTTGAAGGATGTGGTGGCAGAATACTGGAATCATCACTAAGCACCTAAATCACTGTATTGAAGCAGAGACAAGCATCCTAAGCAGGATTTTCTCTTTAGGAATGATGCAAAGACTACCCTTCCTTGGTATGTTACTCAAATTGGAAATTAGAATTTTGCAGTTCTCGGCTTTTGCGCTCACTATATTCCAAAGCATAAGTGTCCATTACAATATGTCTCCTCTCGACTTACTCTTGCTGTGATAACGGTAGTCCTCTCATCACTTCTTCTATGCCTGCCTGACTCAAACCCTGCTGGGGACAGCCGTCTCATCTGATAACTGTACACCTGTATAACAATACAAATGTCACAAACATTTCATTTTATATCGCACCACACCCATTTTGCAAAAAGTACAAGGTTTTTTTTTTATGTACCGTTGCAATTTGCATCCAATTTAGTGTTATTAAAACAAAGTTTTAAAATCGGTTTTGTCCCGCTAAACGGGGGTGGCCGTATACACTTCAACACCAGCAATACTGTGTAAGGAATTTATTAGAGGCAAAAGATAATTGGACCGGGTGCCCTTCCTGATGCCAATCTGCAGTTATTGGCGTGGGCCAATGAATCAATGTAATCTGCCAATTTTTGGCTGCCATTTTTGTGGCCAGTTTGAAATGGCCACCAAAAACATGTTCCACCCTCTATCTCTCGAGGTACAAACACCCTTCTCAATTTTTATTTATCCCTAGTGATTCCATCAACAGAGAAATCCTATTCGCAGTGTTGTGGTCACGGGGGAGCTTAATATTGACTATACCTAGGGGTAACCAGCCTACCCTCCTCATACAGATTTCCTTAGAAACCTGATTGGGGGGGGGGGGGGGTGACTGTTTAAGCCGCTGCCAACCTCGACCTGGTACAGGTACCGCCCGTAGTAACTGGTTCGTAGGGATAACCTAACCTTCTTGACTAGAAAATGGTTTAAAACATTTCCAAGATAATAAAAAGTAGGCTTATTAACTCCTTGACAAGAAGTGTCAGGTTCCACCAATTTTTGTTTTTGTTTTATCAAATAAATGGCTGTAAATTTCTTTGATGTCTGTATACGTAGTCCCAGCATTCTAACTGGGTAAGACAAACAAGCTTTTTTTAAAGGTCGAGTCTTTCAATTACTTACAAAAAATACTGATTTGGAGCACCAAGGAGACCGATCAGTATTAGTTACTGGAACATTTTGAGCAACTATTTAACTACGCAACTACTTACCCGGTGCATGTGGATAACGGTAATTTAGTACTACTTGTGTTGGCATATCAAGTTCGGTAACTGAAAAAAAATAAAAATAAAATTATCACATAAAATAAACACTTTATGCAGATCTCCAGCATACTTTCAAAAAGAGTGGAGAGATTTTTTTTTTTTATCTCAAAGAATTAGTTAACATATTTTGAAATTGGGAGTAGATCCACACATGTAATGGAGAATTTTAATCATCGTAAGGGTATTGGTTTAGGGAAGAAAGGTCTCATTCAGAAGTTACGTCATTTTTTCAGCATAGGAAGTCGAAACTATGCAGATCATGAAAATATCAACTGCATCACAGTTGAGTACACAGGTCAGGGTCATATTTTGTGATTTTTTATGCACAAATTTTTTTGATTCACTCTATAAATACACTCCTGATGGCCTGACTTTTCTTACTTGGTCTGTCATCTTGTGCATTGCCGTGGATGTTTTGTTGCATTTGTCCTCTCGCATCTCTTGGTGGTATCATATCCTTCACCATCCCATACTCATCCCTTGCCTTGCACCCCAACTTAATCCTCACACTGAAAAGGGGAAAAAAGCATATTCTCTAATTTTATTGTAAATATTTGACGATATCCATGAATATGTGGGAATTCAATCATGATTGAAAATGGAAATGCTTTATCAGAGTAGTTTGAAACTACCAAACATAGTACTAGCCTGCAATTACATTATTGTTCCCATTATAAACACTGACTCCAAATAATCAATTTCTAATAAACGCTCCTATTAAAAACACTTTATAAGGCCATAAAATAGGGACAGAGGTCCCAAGTAGGTTGTCCGATTATGTCGTAAAAGAATAAACGTAGAGCACTATAATGACCTTAAGTGACCCCAGAATGACCTCTGAACTCATCTTTTACCCCACATAAGATCCCTTGTCTCAATGTACAAACATAGCAAGTATGAACTTGATTCATCACTGCTCCAAAGTTGAAGAAGTGTGAACCAAAAGGTATATACGATGTGTTGTGCACTTTATCTCGCTTGCCTCGTCCACCCAAGCGATATTCGGGTAGCTGTTACGGAAAATATTACAATCTAGAGGGCGTTTTGAGTCAATCCCACAATGCACCAGTTATGGGAAATTTCACCTCAATAAGGTCATGTGATCACACAAAAATCCTATTCTTAACACATAAAAATCATGACTTAGGAAGTTTTACACTCATTTTAGCCCACAAAGCACTAGTACTTAGGGGAATTTTTATTATGATCATGAAATGTCTTGTGGTTCTTAAACTTGTTTAGACACTTTTTATCCCTAAGTACTGACATGTGTTTAGTACAGTACAGTATAGGCACATTGCAATGCATTATGGGATTGGTTCAAATCACCCTCTGATTACAATCTAAGTGCTGATAGGATTGTGCGCTTGGCCAGCTGCCAGGTGAAGCGAATTGTGACTTTTTCCTGACGGCAGCGTAAAAATAATAGGCATCAGCATTGTGATCTTTATAAAAGCCAGTATATTATATTTTATTTTAATAACCCAAAGTGACCCCTGAATAACCTTTGACCTCATCTGTTTCCCCACATAAGACCCCTTGTTTCAATGTATAAGGCCATGTGCTTGAACTGGGGGCTGCTCAAGGGTGGAGCTGTTTCATATTCTAGAGAAATCTGACATGTTTGTAATGATTATAGAGTACTTAAATGTGAAGAATAAGACCCCTTGTCTCGATATAGCCGACCGACCCTGATATTTTTTCTCCGTTACGCCAAACAAACATATTTTTTTTTTATGCCTAAGTTAGAAAGTGTCAACCAAAATGTTTGACACACAGACACAAATCATGCCGACATAAGGTCTTTCCAATTGCAACAAATGGCCAAAAAGGTTCGTTTCAGCTTCTCACATTTCACCACATTTTTTAAGGTTTTCAAGAGGTTTTAAAATTTGTTTTAACTGGTCAAGAAAAAAAGGAAATTTGAGCGGCCAAAAAATAAGTCATACCTACCTCATTTCATCTTGCGGTGGAGGTTGTGTGTTGTCGGATATAAACATATCGTGAGACCGCTTGAGAGACCGGAATACCAGTGTATGCACAGAGTGTTTGCTAACCTCCTGAAAATATAGGAGGAAGAGGGATTAATTAACAACACACCAATACTATTGTGTCATATAGTGTCATGAAGAGATGTTTATATTTCAATCCACATTACATCATTGTACAATATTACATCATATTAGGGTTAGAACAACAAATATAAATTGCTTTTAGAATATTTGAAAATAGATTCATTAGAAAGAGCTCTACTTCAGAATTAGAATCAATCTGCTACCTGGTTCTTGAAAAATTTCAATTTCTAGCTTGAGATAAGTTTTCAATTCTGATCCAATGCAATAAGATTGCGTCCTGTACATCAAAATTTACAACAATCAAAAATGCCAATTAATTAGCGCTAATGACCCCCCCCGCTAAATGACAATACAAATTTACCGCGCCCATTGTGACGTAACAGGTTCAACAAACTTCGGGACCGCTCGGTCCCCTTCGCCAGTGATATCCTATCATCAAGCTTGGCTGGGTCAATAGTATGCATGCGCGATGCGATTCTGAACCTTTGGAATTTGGGTGCTTATTGTACCAAGATCAGCACACGGCCGAGATGTCGAATGATTTCCCCACCTTTGCCGATCTGAATCTTTAAAATGGTTAAGAAGGAAAAACATTAAATACAGTGCCTAATGAAAATCCTGAGATATACCTGGAAATCTGCATGACCTGAGGTGCAGCATCGCCGCCATAGTGTGGTGAGTCATAGATATTCAGCCGGTATTGGAGGTAAGTCACCCAAAACTTTACATGCATACTCCCTTGGGGCGCGATATTCGAAAGTGAAACTGCAAGGCAGAGAGCGCCGAAACTGCAAATTATATGTCTGGGAACTAATCATATACATGCGAGGGAAGAAAGCCCAGTTTTAGAAGTAGGAGGAAACCAGAGTACCCGAAAAAACCTACGAGGCCTCTTATATTATGGAAATAAAGTTGATTCTGATTGATGGGAAACCAATGCACCTGAAATTGCAGCCTGGATCAACTGAGCTTATGCGTGCCAAGCCTAGTACTCACTAGTCGAGCTATTAACTGTAGTTTTTACGTGTATTAGACTATGTACTTGGTTAGGCCGAAACCTGCGCTAGGAGTGGGAGGCCAATTGATATTTAACATTTCAAAATCTGAACAGATCAGTTCAGATCAATTGTCTGACGTTTTCGTTGGTTCCGCTCCTCTTCTTCAATATTACAGGGAATTTCAAGTTTTTCGGAAACCAGCGAACATCTTCACCCAATTTGGGGGCAGTGCTGCAGTGTGCTTGTTTATGCTATACGTATTCACAGATAATGAAACTGACCAACTCGCGAAACTAATGTCTGAACGAAGCACTTTTATCCTTGAATTTTAACTTGAAAATGAATTTAGATTTCATACTGATGTCATTGGCTTTATGCAGGAGATTCGTAAGTATGTTGTCATGTGCATGAAGTGTAAATGGTTTTAAGAAAACGTGAAATATGCAACCACATGAGAAATGGGGGCTGAGCACTCCCAATTACAGCATACACTTAAGGCTGAACCGTCACCAGGAAAAAACCAAGGAGAAAAAATGCGAAGGTGAGGCTTGCAGAACTAGGCAACCGGCTGGAAGACCGGGAGAAAAGTGCAGGACACTGGGAACCTGGTTCCAGGAAAAATGCCACTATTCGAGGAAATTTTGTCATGTAAGAAAGAATTACATAATTGAAGGGAAATTTGCTATCTTGGAGAAAAATGTTGTTTTTGTCTCCGGAAAAATTTGGCCATTTTTTCAGCCATGTTCTGGGTCTGCAGGCTGGGATCATGCATGCATGAAGATTATTGGAAGAATTTTTGTATGTGCCACCAATAATATGAAGTCGGAACCCTGAACGGAATAAAGGGAATGTTGGAAGATGTGGTGGAGGGAATACTGAATTCATTCCCGAGGCCGGTGACGTACACCCATCGAAAGTGTCTTCAGCTTTGTTCAGTACAAACCTCGGGGGACACACAAGGCCAGACATAGGATTGCACAGCTTACCTTCATTTGACAGGTGTAGCACTACTTGAAATTCTATAATACTATAGACGTACGGCCACGGGCTGCCGACTAAAAAACGGCGAGGCCCGTTCTCATGCGATCCGGACATTTTGGGGATGCTACCACGTTCCCAGGCTACCCCTTCGCGAGTGCTTTCTGCGATGTGTGATCGGTCGCTGCAAATGTGATAGGGTTGTCGAGAGATTGCGTGTAAATAAAGACAAAACGTTAATTGATGTGTAATTTGCGTTTTGGGACCGCAGTGTGGGTTTTGGACCGATGTATGGGGGTTGATTTTTGCGTGGTATGTGGGTAATCGTCATTAGGGTATGTGACAGGGGGACCGAATGGTTTTGTGTACCACGTTTCCCCGGCCTCCCCCTGAGCGTATTGTCGTCGGTGATGTAGTGATTTGTTGCCGTAAATGTGATTAAGATGTGGAAATTTTGCGCATAAATCATGACCAAAATCTTAATTGCTGTGTATTATCGCGTTTTGGAGACTGTGGTATGGGTTTTGGGACACGAGATTGGGTTATTTTGGCGGGGTTTGTGGGTAATCGCCATGAAGGTATCGACGTGACTTGGAGACCTTGGAGATGAGCCTTGTTAGGGATATTGTTGCGAGTGCCAGTTTTCCTTAGTGGAATGATCAAAAATTGTGATGTCACCTATAAACAGAAGCTGTAGATGCACAAGTAAGCTGATCGTATTCTAAATAATACTCGATAAAGTACAATCCTTAACTATGATCAATTGATTCTCAAACAAATGTTAACCATTACCTTCACCGTGTTAAGGATTATGCCAGAAACTCAGGTAGTCATTGAAAACCATTAAAGTTGTGAAACATGCGGGGGAACTTCGCTGGTGCCCTAGCTTTTTTGTACATTAACAGTCGGTTTCTAAATATCTGCAAAAGCCACTATGGTGATGAGTAACCGTTGTACTCAGTATATGGTGACATAATTACACTAATAAACTACAGGCAAACACTGTATGCCCGTTGTTATGCAAATTCAATTCTTTGGGTCATATGTGAACATTCACTAGTCCTTGAGAAAATAAATAACACAGCGTCCGTATAACCAAAAAGGCCGACATGAAAGTTTTATAATCGGGAGGGGGGAATGGGACTTTAAACATGATATGTAAAGAGCGTAGTTAAATTACATGGCCTGTTACCGTTCATGTATCGTGAAAAGGGTCGAGCTTTACTCAAAAAGATCCGAAAAATTAAAAGACACCAACAGATAAAACACCAGCGCCCAGCTGGGACAAAAAAAAAAATCATTGGCAAGAGTTCATATGTACCCCTCTTCGAAGTTCACAAAGTAACATTTTTTTTTAAATTTTTGGCCTTAGGCTTAGGGGGAGGCCTTTGTTAGGTTAGGCCATAATTAAAAAGAATTTGTTTCCTGTCAAAAATCAAAGAGGTGGTACATATGGAACTCTTTTCCAAATCATCTTATGTTGTAAACTTTAGTTATAAAGTTGTAATTTTGAAACATTTTATTTCTGATTCTGCACATGACTGCAAATTGTTAGTTTGTTTTTACCAGGGTGGCATGCAATTTGAAATACGGGGTATCAATTAACCGCGCAAGTCATAATGTGATATTTTAGGGATAATTGTTGGCAGAATTGTGCCAGTAAAATATGTAAACTGACAGTCTTGGGTTACTGTGATTCTTTAGCGAGGGGTCGGTTGATCTGAACGGTACATACAGGAGTCCATGTCGTTAAGGGAATTTTTCGTAATTTTTGTATCAGTTTTACTCGGTGCAACTATACGGACTTTCATTATTTCGCTCGCCTGTTCCTATTTTGTTCCCATCAGCGCCTCGAAAATTTACGGAAGGGTTTTTGTACGTGTACACTCTTAACTTTTTTTTTAAATATCAGGGCAAATGTATCTGTAGAGTTTTAATATTAGGGGCCATAAGATTCGCAGGAATGCATTAGCAGGCTAAAAAGAAGTGACGTAGGGGATGTTAACTGGTCTATAAAAATGGGCATATATCCCAGTATATATCAGTAGATAATACATGTTTGTAATAGCACGGATCATTACAAACCAGAGCTAACGAGGAATATTTTTTGTTGAAATTAATTCTTTGCACTTTCAAAAATTTTGCAATATCAATATACTGCAATTTGTAGGCCTAATGCCAAAACCAAGGTAGTTAGTCTATTGTCAGTCGATGAGTAATTCGTATTTTTGTCTTTGGTTTTTTTGCATTTTGATTTGGCCAGCTTCAATGTCCACCTGGATAGGTTTGAAGCAATTCTGACGATGTGAGATGTATACTCAACATGCTCCAAGGATTTGGGCAGAGGAATTTGATAATTGCAAACATTAAATGTTCTTACAAGAACGTTTGTAAACTTTTGGGTTTTTTTCCCACCAAATTTCACTCTTTTTTCCCCAGAAATTTCACTCCTTCCCTCAAATTCCACTCGCCCTCAGAAAAAAGAAGGTCTGGTACCCCCGGGGGGGGGGGGTCTCAAAACAAATGACCATACGGGACGTGCCCACCAAACATCGTTCTCATTTTCCAGCCTTCTGGGTATATCAATGACCCTTTTCTCTTGCCAAATTTGGTATAGCAAGGGGCCGTTTTTTCAAAAATGTTCTCAAAAATTTGCTTTTGAAAAATTGTCAAAATTTTCCACTTTGAGCCAAAATTATCCAAATTTGCTTAAAATGACATCATTCTGAGAAAAAAAATGGCCAAATTTGGGTACATTTGGCCCAAAATTGGATCTCTGTATAGCTGTGGGTCCTTCTTTTGGAGAAAATGGGTATAGTATGAGTCCTACTCCTAGACTCTTCGGAGGCACGTCCCTACCCAAACCACAACTTGACCCCCCGGGTACCCCTGATGAGGAAGATTACATGGCAAAAGGCAATGCCACCACTCTCTCTAGGTCTGTGCACTATACACATGTGGTTAGATAATCCGATGAATTCCAGTCTGAAAATAGTTTTTCAAAGACTATAATTTGTGTGAAATTTTACGCGAAGTGCACTAAACATTGAATTTCCCCTACGAACGGACACATACGAAATTGGATATGGGTTAAGACTGGCGCTTTCAAAAGCTATAGAATTGGTGATAAAGAAGAATGTGCCAAAACAGCCAAAATCACACATATATGAGGCCTTAGGGTGATTTTTTTGTGTGATGGAATGAAAATGATTTTAAAAAAGGGGTCCTTAGGTGAACATTTTCTAAAAGGTAGAGGATTTCTTGGTGAAAAACTTCAAAAGTGTCGAAAAATGGCATTTTGATGACGATAAGTAAGTTTCAAAAAATATAAGGGTCATTGGTGACAATGATGCTGGACGGTAGCCTGGACCGGTGCTCCTCTCGCCACCTTAGAGATGGCACTCATGCGTGGCCGAGTGGCGTTGGCAGCCGTTCTAAGGGGGAAAGGCGCGTTCAGGGGAGGTCAGCCCGGCCGGGGGGAATTCTTCCCGATCGAAGGGTCGCATCCAAAAACGACTGATTTTTCATGATCCCATCAAAGTTTCCCGATTTTGCCTCACCTTTCTTCCCAAGAGGGCTTCTCTCATTTAGGACCTATTAAACACTGAGTACCCACTATCCCCCAGCTACGCCAGTGGGGTCTTTTGGGAGTGCATGTTCCTTGGCTTGCACATTTACAGTTATGTAACCTGGTTCATAGCTATATACATGATGATAGCTCATGTTGAGATACGAGGGCATAAATTTTGACATCTCGTGCTTAACCACATTTGTTATTGGAAGCATAATTTAAAGGCAAAACAGGAGAAAGCTTGAAGAAAATATTGTAATGTCTTTGAAGTTTCGTGTTATGTTTTTTGTTTCATCTTTGGTCTTAACTTATTTTATCTTTATGTGAAGAGTGATCAAACCCGTTAAGTAACGCTCCCAATCAAATCAGCTAGCGGTTGCGCCGCGAAGCGCGGGCACCGCTAGGCCCACTAACTATATTTACTGAACCAATATGTTATATAACAAGATTTAGACCACTGAATTGAAGACATGGTCCACTCATCCACGCCATTTCAAACCTTTGAATAGCTTTATCCAACAACCCTCAAGAATGGGGCATGATTGGCAGTTGCTGACTTGTTTATGTTAGGTAATTTAGGGGTGGGAGTGCAACTTTTTTTTTTAAATCGATGGATTCTATGGCACATTTTGGCTCCTGAAAAAAGCAATCTAGCAAGCTTTTTCACTGAAGATAAAGTTTTGGTTGGTTCCATGGATTTAGTTTTGTACATAAAGTCCATGGATTTTGAGGTTAAATTAATTATTTGCCAAATTTGCCACATACAAACTAATGACAACCAGGTAACATGCACATGTGCTAGGTGTATTGCCTCCCTTTGTAAATACATAGTTTGCCAAAATAACCAGTTCATGATTTGTCCTGATGAGGAAAACTGTCTTTACCTTGCGAGGGTCATTAGTTAACTCATTAGCACCGCTACAACTTTCACCTACTGGTTTAAATTATGTATAGAACGGGAATAGCACCTCTTACAACACAATGAGTTGCCTGCTACTATATATGTGACCCACTTCTACAAACCAAACAAGTCACAGTGATTTTCTCAATGGATCAAAACCAGTCAACATGGTCTAAATCGCGCAGTTCATTTCACAACAAAACCAAGTATGACTTTGCCTTTATATACACTAATCCCAATAGCAAAGTGATGATTTAAAGTCTGACCAAAATGCTGTATTCCACATATGATGTTCAAGATATTTCTTGCTTTTTAAGCACTGGACCTGAAGTAGACAAACGACTGGAATTGCTAACAGTTACAGGTGCTTTATGTAGACAACAGACTGGAATGCTAACAGTTACTGTGCTTTATGTAGACAGTTGTCTGCCTTCTTTGGTTGGATGAATTTAAATGCAAGGCCATTAACAAATAAGGTCGACTTACTGATTGATATCGTATGTGATTAACTGGTATTCCCAACAACCTTCTTTGCAAAAAGGGGCAAGTATGTCACTGTGACTGGTTCTGGGTTTGTTAAAAGTGGGTCACATGTGTTTATAATAGTACCACACATGCACACTGCTGGTATGAAATCATGAAAACACCCCAATACCATTCGCAGGTATTAGCAAGTTATATAACTGGTTGCAAAGGCTGACCTTACAACAATAGACTCCTTCAATAATTTTCACTCACAACTAGATGGTCTTGTTTTTTGGTTGTTCTGCTTGCCTTGCCTCCATTGAAAGCGAGTTTTTGGAAAAAGTGTATTTTCTGCATTGAGAATAAATTTGCTATTTTTTTCTTTGACAATCATTTGCCTACACCTATAAAGCACGTATTGTGAGTTTCTAGCAAATCAAGGATTGAAGATCATGTTTGTTTTTTGTTTTTCCAAAGTAGCAAAAAGCCCCAAGACTTCAAACTAGTACAAAACTTAAACTCCAGCGGAACCAACCTAAAAATATCTTGAGTGAAAAAGCTGCCGAATTCATTTCAGGAGCCCAAATTTTACAGTTAGGAATTTCACTTCGCCCCCGTCCCTATTTAGAGGTGGGTCAAGGTCTGTTTGATTCTCTTCTGGAAATACCTCCAGATCTAGGACACCACCAGCGTCAGGAAGTCAGAAGAGGATCTGGTCAGACAGAATTCGCTTCCAACGCTGATGACGGTGATTGGTATCAACAAAAATATTCGGATCCCAAAATGTGAGTGTTGTTGACAAGTTTTTAAATTAATTCTTCTGGATTAATACCAACACGTATTTGTGTTTTTAGAGAAGATAAACAATATGTTGCAAGTCCACTGTCCGACCAAGGTCTTTGGTCCAGCGATATTGCTCGCATTGTTTAACGCTACTTCGATATTCGCTTCCAACAGATACTTTAATACCAAAGTCCACCTCACACGTCATTTGTTAATGATGTTACCAGAAGTTGGACTGATCATTTGCAACTTTGAGGGGAAAAGGGTCAAATTCAATTAAATTTGTAGTCATTCCATCCTACGTTTTGAAATTAATTTGAAAAATCCTGTTTGGTAATTTTGTGAATACAAACTTTTCTTTCACACTTTTTTTTCCCGACATTTTCTTACCGTCTCCAATATTAATTAAAACCGAGGGTCACTAATTGAAGGACAGTAGCACTAATTAATTAGCATTTTCGTTGTCTCTTTTCAGGTGTCATGTGATGTCAGGGTCACTTGCAGGATGCCATCTTTATTTCATTGGGACTGGTTAACTCATCTCAAGGTAGAAATTGCAATTTTGCAAGAACCAGGTAACAGATTGGACTTCATTTAAACTGTATTCTAATTCTGTAGTAGGGTCTCTTTTCTAACTGTAATGAATCTACTTTCTAATATTCTAAAATCAATTTATATTTACATACTAGTGTAGTTCAGACTTTATTAGTTTATAATCTCCGTTCATAATTCCTTTTCTTGAGTCAAGACTACGCCCGCATTCCCGTAGGGCATGGGAGAATCCCGCGTCGTTGGAAAAAACATGTATGGCGGAATTCCCAATTTGCGTGGAAACAGCGGACTTCGTAATTCGTATGGATTCTACCAGTAAAAGGCATTAAACTTCTTGTTGACACCACGAAAATCACTGCGGTTGCGTTCGATGAGAAGCTTCACGGTTAATACGCACAGATATGGTTCGTTCCTTTGAGTGTTTCTACGGGTTTAAAACACACGAATACCCCCCAATAGCGCTTATTTGTGGTGACAAAGATTTTGTACAGGCGGGTATAGGCAGACCGGTATTCTCTTTTCTATATCTGTGGGGTCTGGTCCAATCCCTGCATGAGTGATGAGCCGAACTGTATTTGCTTCACTGCGCCGCGAGGCTCTGAGCTGAATTGCTGATTACGAACGGGAAATTCCCCATGAACGGAAAATTCAATAAGATAGTTTTGAACTATACTGATCTTTTAAGACATTGTAACATAATAAATTGGTACCTAGGGGGCAGGCAAAGTCAACCTGCATCGCAATGCTATTAAAATTTATGCATGTCAAATAGGTTTGAATGGATCACATCAAAACCCCCAGGGTGGGCACGTAAATAAATATGCGGCACGGGACCTACAAGGGGAGGGGTAAAGTTACTATGGGGTCAATTTTTAAACTGCTTCTAAATCTAATGTAAGTAGCTCAATTATTCCTTAGGTAACCAGGAGTAAAAAAAAAAGTCAATTGGGGGGGGGGTCACAGGGGGTGGCCGTGTGTGCTATCCCTTTCCAAGATATTTGGGAAAATAGGCTAAAGGTCTTTTTATTCAAGAAAGGTCACTGTTTGTAATACCCGATTTCTTTGGTAACAATTTTTAGAAATTTTATGATACCGTTCCAAAGATGAAGCTTTTGCATTTTTGGCTTCATCCTCTTGTTATACTGACGGGGTTCAAATTTCCCTGTAAGACTCTAATGGGGATGGGGAAATTACACCCCTCCCTATTAAAGGAACCAACCCTATGCAAAATAAAGCATATTTTGAACAGTATAATGTGATCAAATTGACTTTTTTTTACTCCTGGTTCACTTAAGGAATAATTGTGTGAATTCTATATTACATTCGATTATGGAGCAGTTTAAACATTTGACCCCCATAGTAAACTTGACCCCCTCCTAACAACCCCCCGGCAGCTGATTGAAAAACGTGCCCACCCTAGAATGTTTTACTTATTGTCCATAGAAGCTACCCAGATAGGGCACTTTTTTATAGCATGAGATGTCAGTGTTTGCAATGGAATATTAGGGTTTGCCCCCTCCCTAGTATAACCGCCACTTGTAATTTCTGATCGCAAATTTTGCAATGCGCAGTTGAAGATTCTAAATTTTCATGTGTTTATTTAGCTTTTGTATTGTATAAATTTCGCCGCCAGGCCATGTGCAAATGCAGCTGCATGCAGACGGCCATTACGATCATTTCATGATACAAATGACAATTTTTTTTAGCAATTAATTTAAAACACATGATAATGTTTGAATTTGGATTTCAAATCGAGGTTTTTATTCTTAAATGATTTTTTTATAAAATATCCGGACTTAATTACATTGTTTATTCTTGTTTACTTGCAATTGTCTAGCCCCCCCCCCCGATTAACATATGAATGGAACTGTTTACGTGTAATGTAAATGTTTGGATTGATCCACTTAATTAATGGGGGTAAGGTATTACTTATTGTAACTACTCGATCGGGAAAGAACATTAAAGCGCTAAACAATTGCTATAGAGAGAGTTTGTTCACTGTGCTGATATGATTGACACTCCTTGCGCATATTTGGGGTCTTTTATTCATAGTTTTTACAGAGGTCGGGCAGGGAATTAATCGGCTGGGATCCACGGATTATAGGGGACAATTTTCCATATTTTCATCGATCGATTTTTTTTTTCTGTACACTTATGTAGCTGGATAGGGTTGTCTACCAGACCCTTTAGGTGCGTAATTACGCAGATTCGGCACATTTTCACGCGGATTGGCGCAAAAATACCGATTTTTTTGGTGCGCGGAAAACGCGGATTCGCCGAAAATCGCGCCGGAAATCGGGTTTTTCTAAACGCAGATGCTCCCGGTCCCTACTTTCCCGCCAACACAGACTGGCAGGAAGTTGATGCAGATGCCTATTGAATTGGCATAAGCGATCTGCATTACAGATTTATGATGCATTGTGGGAAGGTTTTGCGACTTTGTTTAGGACTACTGACCTTTGACAAATCAGATTATGTTAATATCTATGTTTTTAGAACTATCCCAGCCATATCGCCAATACACTATGCCATAATTATTGAGGTCACTAAAACATGTTTTGTATCTTTAAATATCAAACCATATCTTAGAACTATTTTTCAAAATTAACCAAGGGAATTTTCCTGAAATATTTGACGGGTGAAAGTTCAGGAATCCTAAAATATTACCGGAAGTTACACAATGCCGTTTGGCTATTGTACATCGATTTATAGTCCGCCACAAACTCAGTTAGGTTAACAGTGTGTAGATTTTGACGCGAGTTATACTCGCGCAGAGACTCGCGCATAAGTTACTACAGCGTGAGTCCATGTGGACTCGTGTGGAAACATCGTACACAATCAACTCACAATCACTCCACGACTCGGTAAACTTCTGCATCAATTACGAAAACAACGAACACCTCATTTTCCGAAAAAAGAAAAACCGGCTCCAATTATTCAATCAATTTTAAGTTTTATGACCATGACCTATGCGGTGTTTGGTAATGACATTAACTGGTACGATTATTCCAGGTTAATTGTTTAGCATTAGGTTAATCATTATCGGTTTACCATCAACCACACATCTTTTTTTTTTTTCAAATATGGTGCCAAGATTAAGCTTTATGTTGATACCTCGTGCACGGTGCACCAAATTTTCCCAGGCAGTCACTTAATATTTTAACCTAACGTAATATTAAGGTATAAATGGTGAAAAATATCTAACAATATTTCACTATTTTTTGGTGGTTATTGTTCAAATTGTTGGGTTTATAATGCCCACTGTGGATGGTGAGGAGATAAAATATAAACCTGCCAAAAATGGGTATAACAGATCCCAAGGTAATGTTTTCTTCTGTCACAAACAACACGTGTATGACATGCCCACGTGTACGGTGTATAGTAATAGTAATATGCGTCTTGATGCTAGTATTGTAGTGATCACTCTCACCTCGGAAACTATGCCAACGTGGGCTGGCGAGCCCAATGTGAGCATGATCTAATTTGGCGAGTTTTAGGTTTAAAGTTGCTCACGATTTTTGTATCCCAGCTGCATTGATCTCTTATCTAAATTTTATTCCACAGCACAGTTAGCAAATTGAAGGTTGCATATTGCTTTCTGTTAAAGAAAGTCTTCCCATACATCGTCATTGCACTAGAAATTCCCGTCGACTGCCCCGTCTCGCAAGGTCAGAAAGTTAGACGTTACGCTGGCTCCCTGCATCTTTGGTCTCTCACCATTTCACAATTGATGAGTCTGAGCCATGAAGCGAATCCAGAGGTGCATGGAAGCGTAGTCCCAGCGTGACGTCAGCGTTGTGTTTGATTCACGACTGGAAGACATTTTAGGGCTTTGAGAAGGAAATTTATTTCGTGGGATTTTGACATGAAGAGGTAAAAAATCTGTGATTAGGGTGAATATTCGAACTCAGGATAGTGCTCGGTATTTATAGAATTCCCTTTCGAGGGCCAAATGCTTCAATCTACGGGGAATGTGGGATAAGCTGCGGGTAAAAAAATTCCCGCAGCCTATTCATTGTACGGTAATGAAATACTAAAGCTTTTGAATACCTTTTTCCATGAACCTCGCGCTGCGCGCTCGCGGTCTGGTTCTGAACGAGTAATTGCCAGCTTCATATTTCATATTCGGACCGTTACGAAATTCTACCCCGTGCTGTGTTAAGTTTCACTCATACTATGTTTTGAGGCAATACAGCATGTACCAACCAACTATGGGTCCATGTTGTTGTGTGCTTTTCAATACCCTTCTTCCATGGGTGACAATGTGATCAACTGCTCACCTCGGAAAACTACGCCAACGAGGGCTGGCAGGCCCTAGGGTGAGCAATGATCTAATTGTCGAAAGTTTTAGTTTAAATTTACTCACTATTTCGAATCCCTACAGCTGCGTTGAACTCTTCTCAACTTTTATTCCAACGCACCAGTAGCAAAGTAGTCTCTATCTGCTTTTCTGGTTTAAGAAAGTCTTCCCATGTACTAACCGATGGCACTAGAAATTCCCTTCGACTGACCCGTCTCGCATAGTCAATCTAGAAGGACCCTCGCCTCGTTCTTCCCTGTGTCCCTCCCCCTTTGACCTAGCCACTCCGCGCTCGTGGCGAGGTCAGTGGGAAAACTATAGTCCTTCCCTAGATGGACTACATGGAACCAACGTAGGTAGCCGTGAAGTCACTTTTGTTGATCCGCACTGGAGACATTTTAGGCTTTGAGAGCCAATGTTATTCGTTGGATTTTGACATGAAAGAGGTGAAAAATCTGTGATTAGAGTAATATTTCGAACTCAGGATAGTCTCATGTATTTATAGAATTCCTTTTCGAGGGCCAAATGCTCAATCACATATGTAAAGGATTCGCAGGACCGTCTGCGGAGAAGAACACTCTCACTATTCGCACGACCACGCTGACGCACACATACAAAAATCCATACAGGGCTGTCCAAAAGCCAGAGTACGGCAAAAACTCCAAAATCGGGTCTTTGCCTGCCCCTGAATCAGTGCTCGATTTACAAAAAGATTTGAAAGTACTGATTTATACTAATAATTATATTAATTTTTTATATTTCTATATTAGTATAAAAATAAAGGTTTTTTTTGCAAACTTTCATTAATAATTTGCTCTGAAAAAAAGAAACGTACCTAGTTGCTAATTTGGGCAAAATAAAGCAAAATGTTGAAATATGGAAGAGGAAAAATGTGGTAGAAGGAAAAATAATGTTAAAATATACGCCCATCGTGGGGCTCGAATCCACGACCCATAAGAACCCAATTCTTTACCGACCGGGCTACCCGGGCTTGGCGACAGGTAGATGTTACACGCATATAATAGCATCGTCTATTTTTTGTTGTCTTTGCAATTTATTTTATTGAATATAACTACAGTAGCACTAAAATTCAACGGAGTTGCCTTCAACTGCTATTTGACTTTATACATTATACATTTTACTTCGACAGTAAGATTTATAATTAATTAACTAAGCAGCTTCCGTGATTTTGGCCGTGCCGGGAATTTTGCGCGAAGTTTCCGAGACTTGCGTGCGTATAGCTTGTTCCAATATTTGGCCGCACGACCCGTCCGGGCCGACTATAACACTTTCTTCATAACCGGGAATGTGGATAACTGCGATAAAAAAAATTCCGTCAGCCTATTCCTTTGTACGGTAATGAAATACTAAGCCCATTTTGTAATACACTTTTCCCAGACCTCGCGCTGGCGCGCTCTAGGTCTGGTTCGAATCGACTAGTGACCGAAGGAACCATGGATTCGATCCATCATGCATGTAGCGGGGATGTGCGCGTGCTGCTGCAAAATTCACAACTTTCATCGCTGTCAATGCCAGACGTCTGTAAATGAAATTGAAATTTCCTATGACATTTCTGTCAATCTCACCTCCATGCTCAATCTTTAGGATGCCAACGAGGACAGAATGATCTCAGTTTATTAAAACTGAATCCCAAAAACAACGTAATGAAGAGTATTTCAGCTATATTTGTACTTTGTGCAAAAATAAGCTTTTTGCCCCACAACACAAGGTGAACGATGCCCTGACGACCATAACAATGAGGCGTCATAACCGTATCTATTTTTGTCCAGACGAAGCCAGCCAACTCCCTTCTATATGACCAACATCCCACAATGCAGGCCTGCCAAAATTAATCACCTCAGGAGATCTCTGTCATTCTCCTATTAAATTTTCCTTTTCAGTTTCAGATAAAGTACAAAATAGCAGGAATCTGTTAAAATTATTATTTTTATTGTTTGTGTTGATATCATGCTCACAACAAATCAAAAAGTCCATAAACTAAAGCTCTGGTCTCCTGATAGGTACCATTTTCATTTCGTTTCTGGTCTCATATGGTCACCGCCGGACCCAAGTCGGATTCAAGCTTCCCGGTGTCGTATTCTGGTGTGTGAATTTAGATTTAACACCGCTCGGTGTTGCTGCACCATTTTAATTCTGTATTTTGGTGATCTGCTTATGAAACGTTAGAAGTCACCAGTTGCATTAGAAATAGACAGCAACAAAATAAAAAAATTCTACTAAAATATCAGATGTTACAAATACAAATGTTAACACCAAAATTTGGTGTTAACTAACACCAGAGGGCGCGGTCCTGTATTGATTCCAGGAGGGTCTTAAGTTAACACCAGTGATGTCAATTTGGCACGGGCGGTATTAAAAACAACACCAAACAGTGTCATATCATACATTGTAACACCAAAATTGGTTTTAAAGCGGCACTGGCACATTTTCACAAAATATGAAATTTCTTCAATTTGCTCTCAAATGATAGTCTAGGCCATTGGAAGAATAGAGATATATTTTAAACATAAAAATAACATACCCCAAAACTGATAGGGACATTGATATGAGGATAAAGACATCCAGGTAATTTGTAGGCCAACTTTTAAGTTTTCCATAACTTTAATCAACAAATGTGTATATTACATGAATAGGCTCGTACTCACTGATATTAAAACCACAAAGGTTATAGACCGGTCAAACAGTGTGCATACCGTGAGAAACATGGATACGGAGCGTGTGTTCTTGTGTTAAAAGCCATTTTCGTCGTCTGCTGAATTTAACGTCGCCGGCGACGTTAAATTATAAAATCGTTCTGTTTACCCATAAGGAAGCTGATGTGGTCTTAATTATTTCGGGTGAGGGCTTTTGTATATAAAAGCTTTACAACCATGCAAAAATCATCGATTTTGAAAAATCTTGAGGGCGCACTATTTTTCAAATGTGCCAGTGTCTCTTTAATATAACACTAACATGGTGTTAACTTAACACCGAAATGGTGTAAACTAACACCAGTGGGCGCGGCCCCTATTGATTCCAGAAGGGTGTTAAAATTATAATTTAACACCTATGTATTAAATTAACACCCCCGTTTTTGCAGTGTACAATGAATTGGCTACACAACAGTAATTGTATATTACATGAAAGAAGCAACATGCCATCCCATACTCGCGCAACTTCAAATACAATATTATTGCTCCAATTTTGGTAAAAAAATGAAACAAACTGTTAGGAATGGTTTGTTCATCTAGCTTAATGTGTCAAAATAAGGAAATAGTTTGTACCATCTGCAATGCATAGTTATCATGTTATGTGACAAAATAGGTCATGGAGCAACATAATCCAATCGGCATTGACCTTCTTTGACCTTTATCTGGGTAAGTAAACATTTAACACAACTATACTTTGGGGGAGGCCTCTTTCCTCAGGCAATAATTTGCAAGTATTTAAAATATAACTAGAGTATCTTTCAACAAATTGACCTTTTTTTTACCGTTTTAGTCATCTTTACTCTATAACTCCAAAATCAATAGTCCTAAGTGGTACAATCTATACATTTTTGGACTCCTCATGACTAGATGGACAATATGGAAACTGTTTCATCATGTTTGGAGTAGTTTAAAAGTTTGATACAAGTGTAACCCTATAATGGCCCCTATTAAAGGGATTAGCAGCGATAATGCGAGAGAGTTGACCCAGCCTACATTAATCTCTTACGTGACCTTTACAGTGGA
>JAMKCH010015761.1:0-78378 GCA_023653785.1 Ophioderma brevispina
AGATATCTATGATAACTATCACCCATAAACAGAACAATCAGTCATGATCATCCAGGACTCGTTGAGTAGGACACCGCTCTATTCTGGTAGGGAAACTGATGACATTTCAGTGCATGCCCTAGATTTGGCCAATTGCTGGAATGTCTTGGCTTTTAATTACAGGGATGTATGATATTATACTTGTTAAACTTGTTGTTCACTGCTCAGTTAAACTTCTTCTATCCTGGTTTGTAGACATGTAGAAATCATGGCACAACAGAAACCATGAGTCAAAGGTTTATGAATTATATAGAGAAGAAGAAAGTTTTTGTACTCCCTGAATCTTCAATTTCCAGTTCACGAAGGAGGATGGTAGCCCCAAATATTCTCTTTGAATCCATGGTTTGACCCATGTATTTCGTTTTCATTTAAACTCTCTTTCCCACTTTTGCCCAATGGATATCACCAAATAGCAGAGCAATTAAATAAAAACAATTGAATTCTCATTCTATATTGTAGCGGACCCGCGGGCTGCGCTCCCAACACCTAAATATTTCCACATCAGGCTATCCTAAAATTCCCTACTCTTAGCCTTTAAGTAAACAACACTAGCAACCCCAGAGGGGTCTCGGGTCCAGGGGGTGGTGGACGGTATCAACCACGCGACCGAGCCTATTTTGTGATTGTGAAGTATTCCTCCACCCCCTGGAGGTGTCACTCTACCAGTGTTAACTAATCAAATGTGAAGTCAGAGAATATTCAACCAAAATATTTATATTAACAGCGGCCCAAAATTTCAAACTCTAATGAATAGTCATAATTTGTAGTGTGCGTGCCATGATATTCAATCAATTCAACCACCTTTTACCTTATGCTTACATTTCTAATTAAAAGAAGAGACTAAACAAATACACAGGAAACTCTTTCTTTGTTTCAAACAAATATAATCATTGCAAGAGATTTATTTTATAACCCTAACGCGGCCCCGAGGAGAGGAAATGAGAGGCAACGAAAAAGTGGTACCGGTCGGGAAAATGCTTTTCGTTGCTTCTGGGCCGATCTCAACAACTATTTTTGGTCGCGCAAAATGACTATCATTGGATCTAATTGCACTGGGCCGTCTTACCAGGAAAATGGACGCGATGTTTTTCGTTGCACACTGGGCGTCTTCCCGACAAAAGACACGATGTTTTCGTTGCATCTGGGCCCGTCTTCGGGAAAATGAAGCGATGTTTTTCGTGGCATCGGGGCGTTATTGACTGGGAATGATGCGATGCTTTTCACTGCATTTCGGACGGTTTTGCCTGCAAAGGCGCAATGCTTTTCATCAGGGCCGGGTGACACTGTACAAATGCCCAAGACAATTTCGATTTTCGAATGGTGATAGCTCCACCATTTTCGATAAGCCATTGGGTTTATGCATAAGCGTATTCATGACGTAAACCGGAGCATGACGTACACAGATCGAATCTGTTTTAGTGGGATATAACCCACGAACACGAGGAAGGTGTATTGAAAAGCACTGTACACATCTCTCCATTACTAGTGTGGACACCAGATTCCTTTGTTTACATCCTCATCTTCATGTTACATAAAAAGATCCCAACTTACCAGAATCACAAAGACTGATACCAATGAATCCAAATGCTCCTTAGCACATTTTTTGATGCTCAATATCATGAAAATTAAAGAGAATTGGAAATTGGTCCACCCAATTTTAGAAGTTCCTGTTGTTTATTTGTTGACTGAGAACAAAGGGCAGATGTCAAGGAGCTTTTTATCACCCCAACTGCAATATTGGGATACCTTTTGAATGGGAGGTCAATCTTCTTTTTTATATCAAGTCTGCATACAAGGTACTGGCGTGCAAGAGTGCACATACAGAGTACACTTATGCATAACCCTGGCATGACAATAGCGGAGCTGTGTTTGTAACAGTCAAACTCCCCTTAAACACATCTAGTTACTGTCCTTGTGATTCCTGTGGATAGGCAGATCTCACTTCGATGGAGTAGCATGACGTAGCATAATAGCGCCAACGCACAACTATGATGTAGCGTAATAGCGCCACTCACGACTGGCTAACTATAAGCTACAAATTTCATGCAGATCAATTGTGCAGAACGCATCCATTATTTATTTCATTTATTTATTATTATTTACCCTGTTTTTATTGCATTTTCATTTCTCACGCGATTTCTTTCTCGTTGCAATCTGGGACTTCTTTCCGGTAAATGGCGCGCTGTTTTTTGTTGCATCTGGCCTCTTCCGGAAAATGGAAACGCGATGTTTGTCGTGCATCTGGGCCGTTTTGACTTTACGCTACTTATCCCTGTGCCGGTAAAAAAACGGCCGAGATGCATGAAACGCAACTTTGGCTCTCGTTGCATCTGGCCGTTAAAAATAAAAATATATTGCCTTTCTTGCATTTGGGCCGTCGGCCGGCAAAACGACCCGGTCCGTGTTAGGGTTAAGAATCAATATGCACACAAAAATGTTTTTCATACAATTTCAAGTTATTTTGTACATTTGCTGAAATGCAAAAATTGTTAGCAAGTCTCCAAGAAAATTAACTCAAATTTGGTAAATGTTTATTTATTTTTACTATTTAGCACATGCAGGGATCCAGAATTATCAAATATTCACTTGAAATAAACCTATTTCCCTTTGGTTAATTTCTTGAACAATTAAAACATTCCTTTATCTTTCAACTTTATTACTGAATCTAAAATTATACCAATTATTTATTTTCTAGTTTAGGCTAATCATCAACCAATAATTAATCGATATGCATCATTCATCAGCTATTAACCCAAATTATCTGGCCCCTTTTTTCTGCTTCATGGTAGCAAGCCTTATTTAATCTCAGACCCAATATAATTGTAGGCCTAGGCTGCTACACCATTCAGGCAATTAGCCAGATTTTATTTAAGGGAGACACCGGTCACTAGGGCTTGTCCTCTAGCTCCTGGGTCATCCCTATCCTTGACTTTGGATTCAGGTTATTTTGGGAATTATTGAGTGTTTTGCTCGTTCCCTGCAGCTGGCTATTGTTGGCCTAGCTTGTGGGCTGTGGTCTGCCCTTCTCGGGCGGGGCCTCCGCCCCGACTTAGCGCTGTTGTTCTATAAACAACCCCAAGAAGTACAACAAAGACTGATCGAATACTCCCTGCTTAAACGTTATTGGGCTAAAAGTTCTGACTTTACAAATCCACAGTTCTCATTGGCTGAGCATCTAAATTGGAATATTATGCTAATTAGTAATCAGCTGATAGCTCCAAAGAAAACAAAGTTTTTCCCTAGATGTGAAAATACAAGCTACAATTTTAGAGATTTCTACATCTTTAAAGTTATTCTAAACCTTAACAAATAAAACAAATATTACATTTATTCACATGTACATCAACTTTACAACATTCACAGGCATTTTACTTTCCAAAGAATCCAACATTTACGAAAATTACGACATTTTTAGAGAATCCAACAATTTCTAGAAACGCTACTCACGATCTCACAAAACCTTAAAAATGGTGGCTTTCGTGAGTAAAATCAACACTTCAAAACTGTTATTTTCTTCATTATCTGATTGCCTCGGAAGTAAAAACTGTTTGCTAATGGTTCTCAAGAGATCCTGGAATATAATATCTCAACCTTGGAGTACAAAATATGAGGTAAGATAGCGAAACAGGACAGTAAACTGGCACAAAAAGATACATGAATTTGGCAATCTACACGTAAACAATTCGGCGAACTACGAAATTGCATGTTAGAATTTGGCTTATTTCTTTAAGAATAATCAACCAAATCATCGCAGCTTGACATATAACAATGTTCTCAACGATCTGGATCGTCCCTAGAAGTTTCAAAATGCAGCACCATCAAGAACAATCAATGGTAGTGCAGGCTTAGCCTAGCTCAGGCCTAGCCCTAGACTGAGTTTAGTACACAAGTCCAAAAATGGTGTCCTGTTACAATATTATCCATGATAGTTGTAGTGTAGCATATACATGTATAACCAAAGAAATCTAATAAAGTTGTGAGTCATAAGCATGATATTATAAAGTAGACCCCTGTTCCCATTATTCAAGGATAATGACCTGTGTAAGTTCATGGAAGTAAGTCACAGAAAATGGAAGGTAAAACGGACAGTGTGATTTGCTTGGTATCATTCCTGTCAAACTTGTCAGTTTTCTAAAACTGAAGGGCAAAAATGAGTGTGAATTGAGCTTAACAGTAACAGCAAATTCAAAACGGCATCAACTTCCGAGTGCTAGTCTGTTTCAAAGACTTAACGGTAGGAGGGCGCTATTACATACGTGTATCGGACGGTTACACTCAGACTTGACTAAAGACTAGGCCTGGTCACGAATATTTAAATCTAAATGACCGTTATTGGAAATTACGCTATTTTGCAGCGGGGTTAATCCACTAACCCCGACGGATTTTGAAGTCAATAAGTTTTCCTTAATTTATCATGATATTACTAAGATCGTTTGAACAATTAAGAGATGATTTTTTAATGTCACTGGGAGAGGCTGCCATAGTAAATGCACGTAGCAGTTTCCTAAATTACCGTTTGGAAATCACCAATGCCCAAATCGAAGAGATCGTGTCATACCCCCCATGTGTGTGATTTCTTTATTCTGTAACTAAGGGCGCTGCACAAAATAAGCGAGTGGGACCGAGGGGGCGAGCGTGAAGCGAGCTCTTATAGGACTATTATAAACGCGTATGAAAGCTATTGAAAATCACTATAGTGACCTGTAGGTTTACGAAAAGCCGACCCTCATTTGAGTTTTCCCCCCTTTTCGTTCTTACCTATTAAAATCTATGGAGGTTAAAAAGGACGCGTACCGCGGAAGGATTGCATTTTTAAAAATATTCTATTGTAATTTTAATTTGAAATTAAAACAAAACATGGCCGGTTAATCCGGACTGGGTCGTTTTGCCGAACGACGGCCCAAATGCAACGAACGGGCAACTATTTTTATTTTTAAGGCAACAGGAGGCAACGAGAGCCCAAATTTTGAGTTCATTCCATCTCGGACGTTTTTCCGGTACAGGAATAAGTAGCATAAAGTCAATAATGGCCCAAGAGATTTGCAACGAAAAACATCGCGTCATTTTCCAGGAAGAGGGCCCAGAGGAACGAACAAACATAGCGTCACTGTCCCGGAAGACGGCCCAGATGCAACGAAAAAATCCCCATTTTCCGGAAAGGCGTACCAGATGCAACGAGAAAAATCGCGTGCGAATGCAATAAAAAACACGGGATTAATAAATCAATAAATAAATAAAAGAAAGGGAATGCGTTTATGCACACTGCATCTGCATGAAATTTGTAGCTTATAGTTGCCAGTCGTGAGTTGGCGCCTATTACGCTACATCATAGTCGTGCGTGGTGCTTATTATGCTACGTTCATGCTGCGGTTAGTATGAATGCGTTTATGCTAATTAAAAAATAGCTTATCGAAAAGTGGCGTATCACCATCGACAATCGAAATTGTCGATGGGCATTTGTGCACAGTTGTCACCCGCCTGATGAAAAGGCAGTGCGCATTTCTGCGGAAAAACCTGATCGAAATGCCAGTTGAAAATGAAAAGAATAAGCATCGCTCATTCCCGGGAATGATCGTGCCCCCAAATGCAAACGAAAAAACATCGCGTCATTTTCCCGGAAGGACGGCCCGATATGCAACGAAAAAAAATCGCGTCCATTTTCACGGAAGACGGCCCAAATGCCAACGAAAAACATCGGTCATTTTCCGGTAAGCGGCCCCAGATGCAATGAGGGCCAAGGAGATCATTTTGCGCGACAAAAAAATAGTGTTGACGGCCGAGATGCAACAAGAAAATTTTACGACCGTAACCAATTTTTCGTGCTTCTCATTGCATCTCGGCCGCTTCGGGTTATTCTCCTTTTGAATTAGTTGCTCGCAAAATTTATTTGTCCTTAAAAATTTTTTGTTTCACATTAAATTAGGTGTTCACTCATGATTTTCATGATGTAAACGCTGCTTTGCACGAGGGATAATACCATAGAACAGGGGGCTTGTCCGACGGAAAAGGGGATTCTTTTGGGGGATATATGTCAGAAAAGAGGGGGTCTAGGAGTTTTTGGGGGAAAGAAGGTTAAAAGGAAGGAAAGGATGACGTGGAACGGGGCTTATAAAATCTCGCGTTTTTTCCGTTTCTAGTTATAGTCAAACATCCAAAAATTAAATAAAATGGATTTCTATAAACGAAAAATAAATTGCAATTAGTATATAATATATCCATAATAAATGGACGATCATTATAGCCCTGTTAACTAATAAGCGGTTAGTACGGACTCTCTAGATATTTTCATTGCATCTCTAATCAAAAATATAATGAAAAATTTGTGGCAGAATTGGGAACTCGAAACCCAAGGCACCTGTATTAAAGACAAGCGGTGGTAGAGCAACTTCCACATAACCGAGCCGAAGAAAGTTGTCTTTGTTATACTTAATATATTAACAGAATAAAGCTACGTCCCACAACCCATTTCCATCATCTATTTAAATTGGTGATTGACCCACCTAGCCATTTGGTCAATATATATGGGTGTTTCCGTAATTAGGGGCCAAAGCTTGTGACATTTTGAGAGAAAAAAGACACAAAAAAATTAAAATAATTTTATGAATTTCATTGAGGGGAATACGATTTTTCTTTTTTGGTTTTTTTAAATAACAATTCAAATTAGTCAAACGTACTTAAAAAAACTGAAAATAGTGCAATAAAACTGCATTCCGGTCCCCGTGGTAATGGGACACCACAACCAATTTTCATTAGTTTTTTAAAGATTCATTTCATACACGATGTAATAGGTGTATAGTTTTCTATGTACATTTGGTTATTGAGGGAGCACCATAGTAATAATAGTACAAATGGTCATGGCCTGCAAATAAAACAATTGTTTTCAGGCCAAAGGTGTGCGGGACACCATTTGCGTGTCCGTTTACAGGGGAAACACCGATCTAACCAAGAATATTCAAAATTTAAAAGGTTTAGATTTAGAACTGTCTTAAAAAACACTTTGCACGATTATAGAAGAATACATAGGCAAGCCAATTACAATGAACTTTAGCATGTAAACTTACATTCAGTTCTCAGAACAAACCATTGGTCCCCATAGTAAACGTGAAAATCGGGACACCAAAATTTTGAGGTTTTGTTTACACGGGAGGAAATTAGACTTTGATGATTATTAAAAATGATCGGGAATTACCAAAACAGTCCGATTTATTATGTTATGAAAGCTTTTATGTGTTGTTGCTTTATGAATAAATCAGAAACAAATATACCATATATTTCAAGGTTTTGATGCATATTTTTAAAAAACAGTGAAACCTAAGTTAGGCTTTTTTATTCATGTCACGCCTTGGTTTCCCATTAATGGGAAATGACACACTTTAATTTATACATAAAATTAAGTTAATGAGTTCAATGTTTCCAAAATACCACCCATATATAATCCCTGAAAATGAGATGCAAATGTTGTAATTTAAAATGGAATTATTAAGGTTGGAATACATATCTCCATTGTGAAATTTTAATTAAATTTACAAAATTGTCACATAGTAAACGGACACCACAAGTCTAACTGGCACCCCTAATTTACGGAAACACCATTGGCTTTTCAAAAAAGATACATATAAACTTGTTTGGCAGAAAATAGGCCTTTCCGTGAAAAGGAAAAAGAGCGCAATGTCGTATTATATATACTCTTGTGATAAGTGGGCTTTTATTTTGCGGACACGTAACACATTTGGTGATGCTGTTAAATTGTGTGAATAAAATAGTGAGATTTTATACGACACGGTTCACGCATACAGCACCTACTGTAAATGGGGAAAACTTAGGAGCAGATTTTCCAAGAATGGTTCTGAGTCAACGTTTAATTTTGCAGAAAATTCCCGATAAACAAAGTTCATTAATTATGAGGGAAAAGAAGGTATCGGTTTAACGGGGGCCTATAAAATCTTCAATATAGGCAAATTCAATTTATTATGGAAATAGATTTATCAATGTTGCTGATTCATTTGTAAATCATGTAATTTTGGAAGTTGGAATATTAAGAAAACTGAAGAAACGTCGAGATTTAAAGATGTTTATACTTTCATTCCTTCTTAACCTTCTTCCCCCCAAAAACTACAAGACCCCTCTTTTGCTGACAATATATGATCCCCAAAAGATCCCTTTTATTCTACCGTTCCCTAGGACGGGGGGTAAATAGAATGATGATATGTCAAACTCTATACCGGGGTAGGGGGGTCTCTTGGTGATCGCCCTGTTCTATTGTTTTTCCCTAGAATACACGTCTCGGAGTAGTGCGTGTGGTTATAGCCGCTCGTCTTGTAACAGAGGGTCTCAGGTTCGATTCCCACTTCAGCTATTAAAAATTTTAATTATATTTTTGAATTAGAGGTTACAAATTGAAACATATGTCAGAGGAGGTCCGCCATTAGCCGATGATGTAGTAACGGGGCCTATAAAATCTTCCATATGAACTTCCATAATATTACGAGTTTTTCCGTTTTTGAGCCTAGGTACGAGAGTCGTCTTTACATCTGGAATGTTGACTCGAGCTCCACGAGCTAAACCGGACAGAAGCTAAAATGTGACCGGATTGTTCTGTAATGCCGCCCCTTACTTCCTTCCTTCCATTCTGAACTTCTGTGTTCCGCCGGGGAGTATCTGAAACCCGGTTGCTACTCCCGAAGTGGATTTCTTCTCATCTGTGTGAAGACACACTCGTCCGATTCTTCGTGCTCCATGGACCGCACCCCCAGCTAGTAGTTTCCCGCATCGCACAACCCATGAAATGTTATGCCCCGTGTGGTGATGCCCCTGGTACGTGTCGTCCTCACGGTGTCGTCATTGGGCGTCCTCTCGGCACCGGTTGGTCAGCGGAGTCCCTCGTCCGTTCCCATGGCCCTTTTAGCCGATCCCCGCGTTGTTCCGCCTTGTGTGAGAATACCATGATACCTAGAATCGAATGCAGTGTTGACACGCCTGTACCACAGTGTACTACTGTTTGGATATACACATGTTGCGTTATGGGCGTAGTACTAGTGTGTAGTGGGTGGTGTAAATCGTAACCCCAAGTCGTAGGAACAGGCATGCTGCTTCGTGCCTCCCTATGTAACATGTTGCTTAGCACGTGATTTTTTTGTATAGTTGAGTGTCAATTCTTTTGGAACGGTGCGCTTATGGCCCCCCGAGAGATACTCGTTATGGTTTTACTAGGCGCGACCTTGCATATGTCCATACTAGCTCTACATGTATTTAATATGCACAGAACTTTAGTGATCTGACGACTGGAATCGTGAGATATCTATGCACATTGTGGAATCATTTTTGTCGCGCTGCCACCGCTACCGACCACCTGGGTACATTTTAGCACACGAGGCATTCTTACGCAGTACATTTGCCGAATGATTTACCCCTAATTCTTGAAGATAACTAAACTCGTGCAGGTAGAGTAAGTTTCATTTAAAAAATCGACTTGGCAAGTGTTTCTGGGAGGGGGCCCCCCGAGGCACCAACGTGATGTGAAAGAACACCTTGGACCACTTATGGAGTGTTATAACCAAGTGGTAATGTTCCGAAAAAGGAATGTGTTAATACGATACATGTATAACCAACGATCAAATTTTGAGTATTGTTGGGTTATGCAAGATTCTTTTTCTCTTCATTTTAAACCATTGTATTTTGGTCACTTGCCAACTGTGTTGGTGAAGGGTGGACTATAGTGTGAATGCTCCCCGTCCATGTCGCACAGTGCTATTTTGTTTTTTTGCGGCTGTGTGTGTTTGCATGTGCCCACGCGATTATTCCTTTGGATTCTATCTGCAGAGGAATGTGGGGTTTGTCCATTCCTGTTCGCAACATAGATGATCTCGCGTAAACGCTCGGTTGGGATATACCGAGATAGGGGGAGTGGGTCATGCGGCGCCGGTGCAAAGGTCAAATCGGATCGATAAAATATGGTCAAAAAATAGGGTAAATTGGTATGAAAACCGGTTGCTGTCATCGTAGCCGCTCTGTTTGAATGTGGGAGATAATTCTTTGATTCTGAAGCAGTGTGGTGGCCATCTCAGTTAAACTTGGTGGGTGGTATTTTGATAGTTCAACATGATACCAGGAAATTTATTTGCAACGGTTCACATGGGGTCATTCCAAGGTATTGAATAAATTTGCTATGGTAGTAGCCGTGATGGTTTCCATAAAAATCCTTCCATTGTGGATCTTAAGAAAATATTACTTTCCTCCTATAAAACTCCGCTACGAAGCTAGGGCCCTTGTGGTTCGCAGAAACCTCCGGTGGTTTTGTGTTTGAAATTCATTGGTTGGAATACGAGCCTGTTAAAAGCTCATTAAAACTGTCCACAAAGAAAACCGATCTATAAAATTATGTTATTTAACTGATATACACAAGTCGTTTGGTGTTGTATTTGTCATTTTTTTTCAAGGAATTAAAATGTCTTTGGTTTTTAGCCTAAAATAACACATAGCCAAAAAAACACCCATTGGTATTTACCTAACAACGTATCATCGTGGGACTCTCTGAAATGTATACGGATGTAGAAATCGATGGACAAAATATGTTATCTTGCCATCAGATTGGAAACATTTTGGCTTAGGATGCAACAAGAAGATTTCAATATCGGTGTCCCTAAAAAAATCAAAAGTAATGATTTCATGACTGGTAAAGCTTTTCATAAAAATATTCCCACTGAAAGGATTAAGGAAGAAAAGTTTCTGTGGTTAAAAAATTGTGAATTCTAATTTCGTATAGGAGCAGAAATATGAAACTCAGCGCTCTGTTTTATTGTATTGAAATATAAGAAAATCGAAATTGGCCACTCTCTCTATTAAACATTTGGGCGATTTTCACGGTAACGGGAAAAATGACGTTTGGACTCACTTTTGGCACTTTCAGATGGCGTTTATCACACATATTTGAAGCGGTTAGAGCAAACTAATACAACCCTAAACTATGCCAGTTACATATACCTTCCATTTGTACTTAAGTTTGTTTCCAAAATATTTTTGTTTCGGAAATATGCATAGTAATAAGGTCTGGTAACGAACAATGACGGTAAAAATGGACAAGGGTTTATACCTCCACACACGGTTGCAGAAACCTGTGAATTTTATGGGCAAGATATTTAAAATTTAAACAATGTTGTCCTTGGAGTCTTATCTTAAATAAAACACACAGTTTTTGAAAAAAAAAATTCTTGTGTTATTAAAATACGAAACAATAAGCAGACAAGCATTTGGTAACGGAATGACGGTAAACAGAATCAGAAAGAATGTCCTCACATTATAAATGTACAAAATTCTTTGAGTGGCCTAAATTCAAGAGGCCAAATCTCACCACAAAGATTTCGGTTTGTACAATTTTTTTGAAGTTGATGACACTTGGTTCATAGGGTCTTTAAAAATTTTTGAGAAAAACAAGATGTTTTAAGTATTTTTACTTATTTTATCGCAACCCGACTGTTTGAATACCAGCAATTAAGTAAAGGTTGATCAAATTCTGCAAGCATGTTTTGGAAAAAGCTATTTTGCAAAGTAAGGGAATAAAACAATTATTGGTCATATGGGATATTGTTTTTTCTGTTAGAGTGATTCTGAAGACATCGGTGGGGTATGTATAGAAAAGCACTTTTTTTTTTTCACCAAGTTCTGATGATTTTGTCATTCCGTTACCAAATTGGTAAGACACCGCAATCGGGCACGTTACATGACATTAAGAGACAAGGGAATAAGTTTAAAAAATGGCCTAAATGGATTGTTGATCAGCTAAGTATATCTCTTTTTGGAATATGAACTGTGTTTACATTCCTAACACAACTTTGAAAATAATTTAAAAATATGGTAATTTTGGTAAGGAATAATGCAGAAAGAAAATCCCCATTTTGTTTTTTTAAATTATGTGATGAAAAGAAACCTATATAGGAAAAATATTAAATGTTGATATCATTTTTCTAGCACCTCATTTGTCTATACAAACTACATATGACATTATTAATACCTAACTAAAAGTCTTTCTGAAGAAATTCTTTTCTTCACCCTGTTTAATCAACCAAATTTTTACACAAAACTGGAGAAAAAGAATTCCATATTTTTTTAAAAATATTAAAAAAAAAAAAAAAAAAACTGAAATAATTTGAGATCATATCGCAAAAATTTGGTTCATAAGCCTCTCTTTAGACACCAAGTTTATTTTTCTGGCTTGTGGGGAATTATTTTTTGTTTGTGGGTTACCCGGTGACCTTTGTTGTGGAATACTTGCCCTACTTCTGATGTGGCAAAAATATACAAGGTAAGAAAAGGTATATGGAGTGTCTAATCCATATGGAAATTTGCTGCCAAAAGACTTTTGCGTGGCTGCGTATTCAAAGTTTCTCATTGAACCTTTAATAGATTTTATCTGATTTTATTTGGAGACCAAAATGTATTGGCGAATGTTTTGGGGGGGAGACACTTTAGTAGACTTATGGTAGATTGCGGTAGAGCTTCTAAATATCGGGTTAACGGAGCTAGGACCCTCAGGGGATCAATACTCATCGTTGTCTACTCCTCCATCACGAGAAAGTGTTTCTGACACTCTTTGGGGTTACGGAGGTTGTTTTGGTAGTATTTTGGATATCGGGCCTCCCGGATATGAGTTCAACAGGATAGGGCTTATGAGGTGTCCCCTTTTTGTTTGTTTGTTGTTAGTCTCAAAAGTGTAGGTTTTTTGTCACTTGTCAATAGGGGCCAATTTAAGATTTACACACATGGGGTCAAACTTTGAAAATGGCTCCACTATTCAGTGTTGTGGTAAATTGTTTTGCCACTATTTCCATTTACTCATACAGGATTCCAAAAATTATAGTTTGTCCCCTCTTGACCAAGGGTTTTGGATGTTAGTAGGGTATGAAGTGAAAAATGGTAAAATGGTAAAAAACGTCAATTTTTCTTTGCTTTACAGTTTAGCGGGAAGTGCGTCCACTTTTGTTGTGTTGAAATGAAAATATAGATCAATCAAGTGCTGACCCACATAGGCTCTAATGAGTCAAAGTTAAGGAATAGTTTGCTACCATCTGCAATGCATAGCTACCACGTTATGGGACAAAATGGGTCCAGTTTAGGTCAACATACCCAATTGGTGTGACCTACTTGGACCTGATCTCGAGTACAGCGCATGTTAAACATAATATCAAACGTATAACTTTTAGGAGTCCTCGTACTCAGGCAGATCAACTTTGCAAGGTTATGTTTTAGGTATTGGTGTATGTGTTGTAATTTTTGCAGATTAACTGTTATAGGTTGACCCCTGATCGTGAATAAAGAGAATGATGACCTTTTTTTCCAATTTTAGCCATTTTACCTCTATAGGCACTCCAAAAATACCAATTAGTGGTAGGTGTCCGTACAAACTAACATTTTGGAACTCCTTATGGATTAGATGGACCCCTAATTATGGATACATTAACACCTGATTGGGGTGGCATTTGTAAACGTTTGTCCATGTGTACTTAACCTTACAAGTAGTGATTGCCCCTATTGCAAAAAGTGATACCACAATGTGAGATTACTACCTACCTAGATGATGTAGAGGGTTCCATATTATTACGTCATTCATGGTATTCTTGTTCATTGATTGGTTAAAAGTGCCACCACCTGACCTAATTATAAAACATACACATTTCTGCAGGAAAAAGACTATTTACGGCTCACAAAAGAACTATTTACGGCTCTCAAAAGAAAACTATTGACGGCTCTCAAAAGAACTAATATTTAGGCTCTCAAAACAACTATTTACGGCTTCCAAAAAAGACTATTCTGTACGGCTTCCATTTAGCACACTCTCATGACGCAGTTTGTAAAATATTAACAAAGTGAACTTTGACGTCCCACTTTAGGGATGAGAATCATTTATATAATATTGAAGGCTGACAACCTAAAAATAGGAATAAGATGCAAAAATAGAATCGGTTAAGTTGTCATGGTCCTGGTATGCATGATAATCATCAAAACAATTTGTGTCAAGGATGGGAGACTGCAGTGATGTTGGACGCGTGTCCCACCGGCCCGCGGACTGGACACCCCCCCCCTTTTTGGGGGCGCGGTGATACAAAGTGGGCAGCAAGATTCCAGTGTTGTTAAGTGATCAAGAAGTGAGCGGTGAACACTATAAAAGCAGATAAGAAACAGCTATGCCCATGTTTGATGGGGTTTAGTCGTATAGTAGCGGTGAAGACAATACACTTGCCAATATGTGGTCTGCCTGGCATGGGTCAGGTGGTAGGTAGGCTAGCTAAATCTCATTATTTACCTCGTTCTGTAATAAAGTCTTTAACCATCACTGAAACAGATGAACATTATGAAGTGAATCGTATATGAAAACAGAATTATACTGCCTTAATTTATCCGAACCTCTAGCTGAAAACTATGGTCCCTCGGTGATGTCAATCAGTGTAGTTTTGGACGCGGGGAGGCTGCGACCGCTGAGCAGAACTTAGCAATTGGGCAGGGTCATCACCCTTTGGGTGTGTGGTCGCGTTAGTTGTTAAACAAGAGTCTACCTCATGTCGAACGTATATATTTGGGTACTACTAATATCTACAACAAGGGTTCAAACCTTGCGTGTCGCTCAGAGGGTCGATTAAGAAAATATAAAATGACATGCACATGGTTAGTCCGTTTTTTCCCAATAAGGGCTGAAAAATACAGAAAAAATAACTATGCACCACGAGGAAAATTTCATTGTACAATGCACAGAGTCATAGATTACATTTCACTGGTGCATGTGTTCATGTGTGCACCTAGGGTAAAGCGAACCCTGTCTTGTAGTGTGAGGTAAACGAACTCCTTAAATACAGGCACCATGATATTCTGCTCCTCCCTAAAAGCTTTAGGACTTTACACTATGCAATAATGTGAAATCAGTCTACAAAATTGGAATTAGTGATGCATGCGACAAGTTGTGCTGACTTATGTGGGTCATTAAATTGACCAGGATAACAACAGCAAATATGCTAACAGGGGTGTATTAGAGGGGCGCGCACCCGGCGTGGGCATTGGTTTTGTGGGTGTTTCTCCTTCATTATTTTGTGCAGGTAAAAGAGAACAGGGCGCCGTGGCGCCGAATAGTAGTTGTCCGGCGGCGCACTGTTTCCTGTAGAGTCTACTGATTTGTAGTGGTTATGAAGACCTTTTTAAACACGCACCGGTCATCTTGAAAGATGAACGGTTACAGCGGGCGTCAACGGCCGTAAGGTATAGATCCTTTAGCAGGTTCTGTGGTTGTAGGCGCATGATGAAATATATTTTGGCGCCCCCTCTATTGAGACATCCTGGATCCGCTCTCTGTGCTTACCGGTGGGCGGGCCCAAGGAAATTTGTTTGGTCCATAAAGGGCACTTGGGTAGTATTGTTGCAACCATATAATCATTTAAGTTTAGTAGCGAAAGAGCACCATTCTATTTCAACGGGTCAACTGTATTTATCTTATGAGGCTTCAACAGACAGACGGACAGCCTAATGTTATGTTTTCTGATTTAATGTTTTCAGACAATAACTCACTATGCAAGCGTCGCACCCAGGGCGCACGCCCGCCCCGGTAACGAAACGTAAAACGACCCAATTCAGGGAATCCGAGAATGAAATCAGAGGAAGAACTAGCCATGCAGTAGACATGGCGTAACAAGACGGGCTGGAAATAACCACTTTCTGAATGAATGAGGGCACTGACTGTTCTGCGCCCCTTTTGTTTATCTGTTTTTATACGTGACCATTTTTGAGTCACCCCATGCCCTCATAACTGACCCAAGAGTCACAGGATGTCGTTAAATGTAGTTTTATGTGTAGTTAAAAGTGTTTAAAAGGAGCATTATTATTGAGTTTCAACTCAATCCAAACGCATGTCAGGAATTGACCGTTTAAACCCCTATAATGTGACCCATGGGTCACGGATGGGATCAAATGTACTTGTTCTGTAGTTAACTGATGTCACATGGGATTAGGTAAAGATTCATCGAGGTCGTTGATATTATGAGCGAAATGAGGTTTCTTCAAAACGATGAAACCAAAGGGTTCATACTTGGACTACTGAGCTGACCGTTCGTACATCATGACGACCTTGTACTTCTCAGAGTGTGACCCCATCCTTGTCTCTGGCCATCGGGACCTTCCGGTTTTCGGTGGTCAGCTGATGACATCACAATGGAGAGGGAGGGTCAAAACAATGAATTAAGTAGGGTGCCCCTTTCTATTATTTCAGTGACGGCTGGCTCCTTCTACGTAATTCCAGATGGACGCGCGGTATATGCCGCCAATTCCATTTGTATTCTCAAGACTTTGGCAGGTGGCGTGTCCAGTGATAGACTATGGTTGACGATTTGTACTCGCATGGTCAACGCATAATGTATTTTGTTTATAAGGATTTGGCTTAGGTTCATCATTGTCCCGGATCTTTTGTTTATTGGTGGGTTTTGGGAGGCGTGTAGTTGTGTTAATTGACGTTCGGGCTGTGTGGGAAGGGCGGGGGGGAGATCAGGGCGGGGACGGAAGGGCAGGGCCCCTGGGATTATGATATGAGGCGAGAAGGTGGGTGCTTTGTGTGTGGCTTGTGTCGGTGCTGTTGGCGGTTATTCCAATACATTCCAATTTTACGCATACAAAACTATGGATTCAAAAAACAACCGTCTGTAAGATATGCATTACATGTGGACTTTAGAGATACGGGGAAAAAAGAAGATTAGACATTTCCGCTATAGCAAACATCTTGTGTTTACCCTCCGCTGTAAAGAATTCATATTACACCACGCAGTATATGGCTAAAATCCCCACAAACCACCGAAAAAGGAGAAAGGACATAATGCCAAAGCCAAAAACAAACTGTTACGCGAGAGGATTCGAGTTATAAACAACAAAAATTGAACAAATAAGCGAGCGTAAATCCCAGCTGAAAAATGACATTCTAGATCGCGGGGTCGCACAACATCAACCAAAAACCAGGTGACGGATCATGTGACCAGGAAAGAGGAAAAACGGACGCTGCACGTGCAGAGTAAAAATTCCAAATAGGACGGGTGCTGGTTCCTAGTCGACGGTATCCATCGACTATGGTAAGTGCTTTGGAGCGACTGGTAGAAAAATCTAGCCCCCAAGTTCCATCGGGGCCTGGAGTCGGCATCGCCTGCAAACCAAGCACCGCTGAGCCCCAGCATCCAACGAGATCTGACGATGCGTGGCACTGGAAATCTGGAGCACCGCGATGAGGACAGCAACACCAGATGAAGCACAACAGCGAGATATGGCACTTGGAAATTCAGCACCAGCAGGCCGCACCTCGGTGTTTGTTGCTATAAGTGTGTATTAGAATTATCCGTGATCTCTGCTAGGTGTGATGGTTGGTAGGGGTGCCAACCAGGGGTCTGTCACCGAAACTCAGACCAGGATGAATTCCATCGTGCATCTATGTTCATGCCTGACTGGGGACCAACAGAGCCTAGTCTTATAAAACACAGTCACCACAAAGCCGTGTCTTGATTTAAAATCCGCACACACCATGAGCCGAGTTTATAAATCGCACCACAGAGCCGGTCTTATAACCTCAGCACCCACCAGACCAGTGTATTTTTTTGTTTTCCGGATAAATGAACGCACCACAGAGCCAGGTTTGATAATTAAAGCAACACACAGAGCAGTGTAGTTAACAAAACTCAGCAAAATCAAGAGGCCCGGTCTTATAAAACCACGTCACACAGAGCCTAGGTAGTGATACACCAGTCTGCACCCACCAGAGCCAACGCGTTTAAACAACCATGCACCACCAGACAGAGCCGTCTTATACAATCAAGGAACACAGAGCCTCAGATTTATGAAAATCTATGCACACCGGGTTTTTGTATTGTCAAAAACCATTCACCGTATGTACAAACTTGGTCGGCATCCATTTATCAGGCTCGTCTCATAATGAAAGCTACTTGTTTCTTTCATTTTAATTTCAGACAACTTATTTCATTTATCCATGTCGTAAAGTTTACTTTTTGCAGGTTCAAAAGTAACAGTCAACACCATGTTTTCCCTGGTTTCGCAACAACAGGACGTTTTACATATATGACTTGTTATGAGGGCACCGCCCTCCATATTGCTTTCATGACGTGCTGTTTGTATCGAGTTGTCTTATAAGTGTAGCATTTTGTTACTTTACTTTATGGTTTAGGCAGGACCACATAAAATCTGCCAGGACTTTGTAGGGGTGTAGAACACGGGAGGGATGTCGAAGGAGAAGGAACTTTGATTTGAATAATATGCCAAAATACGGAAATCTGAAGAAACTTTTAAGCACATCTGAATTCTAAGAGACATTGATAGGAGATTTTTAGCAGGAGAAAGTTAGGTTTTTTGTATATCGAAGGAATAAAATCTGCGTAAGTTGTTTGAACTCCCGTGTTACCGATTCTATTTCTGAAAAATGGTTCAACCAGGAGTTTATAAGTGTAGTGAAGGTGTCAGCTTGTTGTTTTAGTTTGTGTGCGTTCCTTACGTGGTGCTGTCAGTGTTTTGGGCTGTACATTTACCATAGTTGAGAAGTTGGCTTGACTTTGGCACGTGGAGGCACATACCTTTCTAGGGTTTTGATTCTTCTACGTTGTAAATAGTATTATATTAAACCTGTTTATAATAACGGGATATAGGGATATTTCTGTTGATTGGAGAACTTAGTGTGGGTATTTTGTAATGTTAGACGGAGACATGTTCTAGGTGATTGGTGTTGTCTGCCTTTCGCCGGACGCCACTTCGAACGAGCTAACTAAACAGCGGTAAGGGTGAAAAAGTACGGCGACAAGTACTTTAGCGTCATAGTCTGCGTTGCTGCCGGGCGATGGGCTGTTACATGGTGCAGTTGTGTACAGAATTCCTCGATCCTGGGGTTCAGTTTACACGTCCCATAACTACATTTTGTAAATTGCAATTGTTTCGCAATAACATGCGCCGAGTCAGTTTTTGAAAGGTCTAATGTTAACTTTCCCATTATATGTACATGATTCTTGCGTGACCGTAAGATCGTCTAAAATACCCATTCTTACGGCGTTATGGGATTTAGGGTGAAAATCGATCGCATTGATCTAATCTGGTGAGAAGATTAAGCAACTCATTTGTGGACCACGTGTGAACGATTTGAAACTGCTACAATTCGTGTGAGTCACTATACTATCCAATACTTATCATTGTGTCCAAGCTATGCAAAATAAACATTTTGGTAACAAAAAGTGGTGTGAACCATTACGACTGTTTTGTACACGGCAACTCAGGATACACTTATTCTATGTGTGATTGCTCGGACTTATGGTGAGATGTATGTCACTTTTAAATCCTTTTTTCATCTCCAATTTTAATGGGCCTCTAAACGCATCCATAAATAGGGCTATTCGACGCGAGGCTATGTTCTTTTGGGTTTATTGCATGCCCACGTGATATAATTGTACCAATGTTTAGCACAGTACGTGCTAACTATAATAGAAAAAAATAATTTGCTGTTGTTGTGGACAACAAAGATAGTTTTAACCAAGAAACATGTTGTTTAAATGACGGATAGCAAGTTTAGCCCAATTTGATATCTCTAAAGAATGCCCATTAGCTTATTTGTTAGGTTAAGTTGTGAGTAGACAATGTCGTGTTTGGTATTGCTATGGTGGAAATGCAAATTGTCTGTGTGAAGGCTGTAGAATTACCAGCGTATAACCTAGTATCATTTGAGGGACATCATGTGGCCTTTAATTGGGTTCACACAAGTTGGAGTGAGCCTGCTAGTGGAACAAGTCGTGGTGTTTGCACGCGTCCACTCGGTCTGGCCGGAGGGTGATATATTGGTTTTGTACTGAGTAATATCAAAGTTTTCCACCCCTAGGTTGTCAGTACCTTTCCTCAACTTAATGAGAGTACTGTAGTTGAATCAGATTGGCGAAGTTGGTACATCAATCTGAGTGCCAATTCGCCAGCGAAATGTTACGTGTAAGCCGGGCGCCTTTACCACTTTCAAATGGATTAATCGCGTTTGAGTCCTGCACCCACCGATTCATTAATGATCGCGCTCACAAAGGTCTATGGCATGTTGTACTAGCTTTCCAAAAAGTGCGTGATCCAGTAAACCAGGGAGTGAGTAACACTTCGACGGCGCAGAGAACTGAGTAACTCTAAGCTATCTCGTGGATACCAATTTATCAGGAATAGATGCCCAGTAAGGAAAACGGGGGTAGGGGTGTGGGGAGTGGCGTTCGGGACTTTGCGAGAGTACGTGGGAAGTGCGCAGTATACGTGTATACGTTGTGTTGCGAAGTTGGGTATTTGGGTTGTATGTGCTGTTTGTGTGTGTACGTGGACTATGAGATTGAACTAATTTACGTGTGTTTATATTTTGGTTTTACTAATCCCCTACTTGTTGTTAATTAAAGTTTTGTAATATGGTAAAAAAAATGCACTTGTACTTCTTAATATTTAAAGCCACTCACATTTCAACGATTTCCGGGGTTTTTGTAACACTGAAATAATAATAATGGATAATAAATTATGTATTTGATCCAGGTTGATTCATAATGTATTATTTTAAATCATCTTTACTTGTAATATTTAACGATTAATTTTCACTGTCTGCAGATTTACATAATTATTCAATATTGTTTGTGCTGTATTTCTATGATGAACAAATAAGATTGATGATTGATAATTCAATTTCCATTGTACAAACGAATGGGAAATACTGGTCCGGGAAAGGGGCACCACCACAACTTCTAAAAAGGGTATCCAGCACCAATTTATTGTTGCTATATTAATTAATTTGGTTATTCTTAGCAGATCAGTTGTATTTGTACTAAAGTTGTCGATACATATTTGTTCGAAAAAAATAATGCAGTTCAACAATCATCTGATGTTTCCCTGCTGTGACAAGTTCAGGGTCCTAACATACCCTGCAAGTGATAAGACCGACCGAAAGCAACGTATAGGCAAATTGATATTTTTAGTCCGTACTGTCGCTGTTGAACGGCGAACGGACACTTTACACAACACGTAATTGAATGGAGATTCGTATCTTTGAACCCTGACTTTCTTCATTTTCTGTCAATTTTTCAAATTGGTGGAAAAGATTAATTTATGACTCTGGATCACTGATATGCCTTTAACTATGAAAGCCCATTGTTTAAACTGTATCGTGCATCACTGTGGAGGGAAAGCGGCAAAAATGGCTACTTTTAAGTCAAAATTGGCACCCCTAATTTCTAAACCGATCAATATTTTTATTTTTTTTTCTTTCACTAATAGTAACTGGGCAGAGTTTTGCAAGAATTTTCAATGGGAAATCATTTTCTGGTGTAGGGATCCAGGGAGCACCCCATCCACAATTGTGTGTAAATACCCTGATCCATTGAGTGGTTTATAAGCATGTAAAACTATAGAATCGGACTTTACGTCATTTATCTTGTTACTTGTGTAAACTTTACAGTATTATACGCAGAATTCATTCTACCAACTAATAGGCCTACCGTTAAAAAGTATAATGTATAGGGGCACCTTATTAAAAAGATGGTCTAAAATATATAACGGCCCGGTTTGCTAGGCCAAGGTTGCTGGTTGGTGTGTGTGGTAGTCCGTGCTTTTTTCATATTATATCCAAGCTCTTCACAAATCAACGAATACAACTTCCATAAGATTCTTTTATTTCTTAAATACTTTTAGAGTTACTCGTATAATATTTAACCTATTTTGTTGGCAGAATGTCCAGTACCTTAATATTGTAAAATTTACAAACATATTGAAAAAGTTACGTTGTGTCCCAGAGACCTCATGGTGAGTAAGTAGGCCTACAATTTAGTTAATAAGGTCTACTTGGTAAACTTTGCCTCAAAAGCTCAAACTCTTAGCCACGAAATTGTCCTTTTTGTGCTACCAATCCGGCAATTGCACAAAATTCAGTTCCTAACACCCTCTTTGAGGACACAAATGTAGTTGCCAGGCCCCCAAGTTACGGGAAATTCCGGGGCCGGCACATCCCTACCGGAAAAAAAACTAGAGCCCAACTCATACGACGCAATAGATCTGCACAGGTAATGTCATTCTACAAACAGCCTCCCCCCCACATCGCCTATTTGAGTTGTCCGAATAAGGTTCCGGAAGTTTAAACGACGCAGATAACCAAAAAACCAACCCCTCCGAAGAAGAGCGAAAGCCGGATAGAGACCGCGAAATTTCTAGTTGGCTTAAAATTGCTGTATCTCAAGAACGTACGACAGCAAAAATATTCGTCACCCGGACGTACAGCGAGCGCGGCAGTAAGGTCACAACATGTTATGTGCACGAAAAGCACGGTATTAGATTCTAATGTATTAAAAACATCGGGCGGCCCTGTGGTCATGAATTTCCAGTGCTATCGGGGTCTGTGGTGGCTGGCTGGCGGTGCGATAGGAGGGGAAGGGATGAATACTGTCAATCGGAAGCGTGTTTGTAAATTGTATGGGACCTTGACCTTTGACCTTTGTGGGTCGAGGACTATCATAGACCTCTTCTACTAATGTTACATACGTCGTAGTAATAAGGGCTTATCGTTCCCTCTTTAGGCTAAAGATAAATCCAATTTGGTCTTATTGTTGCATTTTTTTTTGGCAAAAATTGACCGTGGACCCCCGCCCTTATGGATGTGACCTTTATTCCCTGTATAAAAAAAAAACCTGTGTACATCAATTAAAAATGGCTTTGTTTCAATGCAAATAAAAAATTTTTTTTAATTTTTTAGGTTTTTTCTTTTTTTAAAAATTCTGAAAAATAGTACCTTAAAACTGAAAATGACCACCTTGACTGACCTTTTACCTCAAATAAAAATACTGCATACACGCAGAGAAACTGAATGCAAATCTGAAAGTTAAGTCACTGTACTAGGTTTGGGTTTGGAGATAAAATGTGTGGAAAAAATTTTGGAATATTTTGGGTTTTTGACCGGATGCAGTGTAAACCCTATAGGGACCTTTGAGTCGCTTGGAAACTGTGAACAACCAAAAGACCCTGCCTGGTAAGCAATAAGTGGCTCACTGAAGTCACTCAGTTACGTAATTTGTAAGGGACCAGAGATTTTTTTTATATTTTTAACAAGATTGGCTTTCAAACCAAAAATGACCCCCTTAATGCCCTTTGACTCCTTACCCTGAAACGCCCCTATAGAGGCAAGGGTCCGGGGGTTCCTTGAAGAACTTTGGCTAGGATATCGGGGTAATCCTGTAGAAGAAGATCAGTTGACAATAAATCACATTATTTGAAGAATGTGGCCAGGTCAAAGGCCAGGCAGGGGTCAATGTAATGTGACATAAATGGTCCAAGCCAGCGGTCATTTGATGTAAGTCTAGTCACAATGCGTCAAACGATGACTGAGCTAGAAGCAGTTGAAGTGTTGATAGAAAGAAGAAGAACGCATCAAAAACAGAACAAGGCGCCTGAAGGCCGCCTTGTAACTAGAGCTCTGTGGCCCATAGGCCACTGGTACACAGCCGATGATCAATATAAGTGTTGACTTTTGACCCCATGCTGAGCACACCTTTTGTGAAAGGTCCCAAACTGTTTTATATGCATGAATCACGTGACCATGCTACCTTGCATATAGCAAATATAGGCAATTTGGTAGGCTGAGATAGACAATTTGGTTTTATTTTTAGCATTTTTTGGTAAAATTGACCGATTGACCCCCTTAATGACCATTGACCCCGATATAAAAAAAACCTCATGTATACCGGTAAAATGCATTGTTCCAGTGCAAATAAAAAAAATCTACTATGCTTAGTTCTGGAGATAAAAATTCTTGGAAGTTATTTGGCTTAAAACCGGAAATTACCTTAAATGACCTTTGACCTCCAAAATAAAAATACCTTGCATACACCAGGTAACATGAACGCAAATCTCAAAGTTCAGTCACTGTACTGTTTGGGTTTTGAAAAAAAAAATAGAAAATTTTTGAATATTTTTGGTTTTTGACCGGAAGTGACCCCTTAATGACCTTTGATCCTGAAATTGTGAACAACCTGAAGACCCTGCCTGGTAACAATACATGTGCTCTAATGACGTCACTCTGTTATGTAATTTGTAAGGACAGCGATTTTTTGAATTTTTTCACAATTTTTGGCTTTCATACCGGAAATGACCCCCTTAATGACCTTTGACTCCTTATCCCTGAACACCCTAAATGTAGCAACGGTCAGTGGTTCCTCTGAACCAGTTGGTTTATATCGGTGTTATCCTGTAGAAGAAGATAATTTTGACAATTAAATTACACTCAATCCAAGCATGTCAGGGATTTGACCTTTGCACCTCTATTGTGTGACCCCTGGGTCACGAATAGGGTCAACTGAAATTTTTCTGTATTTACGATATCCCGAGGATTATTCCTGTCAAATTTCAGTTCAATCGGAGCTTGTTTGTAAATTTTGACCTTTGACCTTGAACTTTGACCTTTGGGGTCGAGACTATCATAGACCTCTTCTACTGTTAATGTTACATCACTGTAGTAATAATGCGCTTTATCTGTCCTCTATAGGCTGAGATAAATCCAATTTGGTCTTATTTTTAACATTTTTTGGCAATTTGACCTTTTGACCCCCTTAATGATCTTTGATCCCGGTATAAAAAAAACCTTGTGTACACAACAAAAATGCATTGTTTCAATGCATATAAAAAAATTCTACTGTGCTTAGTTCTGGATATAAAAAAATTCTTGAAATTATTGACCTTAAAACCGGAAATGACCTTAAATGACATTTGACCTCCAAAATAAAAATACCTTTCCAGGTAACATGAATGCAAGTCTGAAAGTTAAGTCACTGTACTATGTTTTGGTTTTGAAATAAAAATGTTTGAATATTTTGGAATATTTTTGGTTTTTGACCGGAAGTGACCCCTTAATGACCTTTGATCCTGAAACTGTGGACAACCCGAAGACCCTGCCTGCCAGTAACAATACATGTGCTTTAATGACGTCACTCTGCTGTGTAATTTGTAAAGACAGCGATTTTTTGAATATTTTTCACAATTTTTGGCTTTTAGACCGGAAATGACCCCCTTAATGACCTTTGACCCCTTATCCCTGAACACCCTATATGAGGCATGGGTCAGTGGTTCCTCTGGAAAAGTTTAGTTGATATCGGCTTAATCCTGTAGAAGAAGATATTTTTGCCAATTAAACAACCTATTTGACCGCTGTAGCCAGGTCAAAGGTCAGATCTGGGTCAAAGTCCATGGGCATATGTTTGGAATGACTAAGCGGTCAATTGGTGTGAGTCTGGTCCAGAATACTTCAAACCATTGGCTGAGCTAGATTGCAGTTTAAAGGATTTTTGCAAGAAAGAAAACGCATCAAAACCAGACAAGACGGCTGCCGCGCAGTCTTGTAAAAGAAGGGGAAAAGGAAAACGTTCAATTAAAGTGTGTTACCTTTAATGCCACTCTCTGAATAACGATGTGGCTAAATTCTTAAACTCAGGGATTTTAGACCATCTGAACATCTCTTTCACATGTCTGTTATGTGATCTGGGGACAAACTGCCACATGGTGGTAAATTTTTAGTTTGAGTTTTTACATCACTGTCAGATTTTGAAATATTAAGTTTCCCATAACTGTTTCCTTCTTCTCTTTGATACACATGTCAAAAGTTACAACTTATACAATCTTATAGCCTTTTAGCAGGCCTTTGATTATTTATTTCAATTTTTGTGATGTCCTCCCCTCTTTGGAACGCTCAAAGCATGAGGTCGTCGTATCAAAGCTTTTCGCAATTTTTTCCTTTTGTTCACGCATGATTTTCGGGATATTCTTCCGAACTATGCGATCCGTTGATTGTTGCTCTTCTTCAAAGTGTGACCCATACTTTTATGCATACATATACAACAGGCATGTCATTCTTAGAAGTCTCCAGAAATTTGGAAATGGGACTTTACTATTCCCCCGGACGATGGGTCGCTAATTCCAACGGTGCCAGGGACGACCCTCTATTACCCATCGATTAAAATGTCATTGCATGTTGCTCATACCTGAAGCATATTATGTGCTATATAAACCATTTCCAGGTTCAATTATCCCCATCGACCCTGGATTCGGTAAATATCAGAAAGACAATATCGCAAGCTTTCAAGCTTCGTTCGGGAGAGGACACCCCTCCCGCACCCCCCTCAGAACTAACACTTCCATCTTTCACATTAAAAAAGGCCATAAAAGAAGTTGTTCCGGGGGCCCCGGAGAAATGAAAAATTCAGGGCCCTGGTTTCAGAAAAGACCCACAAGGCGGCGAATCGCAAGAAAAACATGTCATGACCTATAACAAGATAAGCCGTCTAGAAAAGTCAACATTGGAATAAAATCTACTAGTTTAGGCCTCTACTCATGCTAGGCCCGGACAGGTAAATGAAATGCCCCTTTATCCTGATTTTAAGACCGTTGCACATAAGATTTATGTTGTGTGACCACTTCTAAATCAAATTTGCATAAAAAAATCTTGGAAAAGGAAGAATACAAGAGTTGCACACTCTTCATGCCGCTACGCAACATACGCCACATCTTACTTTTAAAAGGAGACTTGGTCGGGTCCGCCATTTTATCAGGTAGGATCTCAAGGATAAGGGCACTTTTGTACAGGGAACTGTCTTGGAAAAGTTAAATATTAAAGACCTAATCAGTGATTCACCCAAAAGAGTCCAAATATTTGAAATTTGCAGTAATAGCCTGAAAGTGAGGATAGTCCTGTATAATTTCTCACTGATAGTTATAAAATGCCAGAAAAGGAAGAAATGGCGTCCTTCAAAGATATACTCTCCATTGAATTACTGTTGTAGTAAGTGTCCGTACGGAGCCCAGGTATGACTAAAATGTTGGATTCTGTGCTTATTAGGCTGCTTCTGGTCTTATCATTTGCAGGGTATGTTAAGGTACCCGTACTTGTGAGAGGACATGCAAAAAATCTGTATTTTTGATATTTTCGATAATGATTAGCAAATCATGATAGTGCCTTAACTTTGTGTGTACTATTGAGAACCAAAATAAGTATATTGTCATCAAAAATATAAAAATGCCGCATTGTGCTTTTTAAAAAACCCTGAGAAAGAAGCCCCAAACAACACCCTGGATTCTGCAAGAGAGCATGCCGTGACACCCTTCCCCCGATCTTGCCTTTTTTTTGGGTCGGGGTCAGCCTAAAATCAATGGCCCCCCGGAAAAAAATCCTGGTAGGCCTTTGCTAGCTCAGTATCAAGTTCTTTCTTCTGAGTTTACGAGATTCAAGTGTGCTTGAACATAACAACACTTAAACATGATTCATGGGGAGAAATTGATTCTCATATCTGGATGTTACCAGAATCACTGCAAGAATCGATTCGTATTCTCGTCATGGGGAGAACGGCCAAGAAATCAAAATTTCCGACGTCGCCATTGGTTAACCGTAAAGGTCAATATTTGACATCACAGTCATTAACAATGATCTTTCACCAAAAAGCTGTTGGTTTTTTCGAAAGTCCGTTCTTAAAATTAATGTAACACAAAAATGTGTCTCTCAAAATCTCTCGTACCTTTAAGCTGTAAGACGCACATCACATGTGCGTTTATCCTATCCAGTGGAGCAGCTCCCACTATGAGTGAAATATAGTACAATCGGACTTTGATAGTTTTTTTATGATATAGGTCTCTCCTAAATTCCAGTTACACATCAGAGCATGCAGGAGTTCCCCCATTCATCCTCATCTGAGTTCCAAACAAAAAGTACTATCATATTCATTTCAATATTTTGGTGCTTTGGGCTTAAGGACATGAGGAGATTTTCTTCTCTAATTGCAACTGGAAAGTTCATTGGATAAACAGTACAAAGAAACCAGAAACCTTGTTTTGAACTTTGCCTGTTTTTTGTTTTGTTTTTTTATCGTAATTGTCCCTATATAGAAGACCATGCTTTAAGTTTAAATTTCTGTCTGAATTCTGTCGTGCACGACAGAAAATCCCACGTCATCATCTTCTTACATAAAGGCGGCTTCTTCGGCTTAATCACTTCAGTTTGATCCTACACATTGGTAGCATTCCAAATATGCAAAAAACCAAGGTTAAAAAAAATTGGGGCATCTTCTTTCTGGAAATGTCCTCATGTCTTTTTCAATATTTAAAAAAAATATTATTTTCTTTTCTTCCTTCTTATTTTCAGGCCCAAAATGCAGTTTTTGTACAAAAACTCGACCAAACACACACCTGTCCCCATTAATTTCACCACAACCTCATTTGTCAACTTCAAATCATATAATTATCCCCTTGAATGAACATCTGCGGTTTCACCATTGGTACAACCACATGCTATATATATTTTTCATATTTGAAAGCCTGTTGCCAAACAATTTATTTGTACTTATCATTCATCATTAAATCCCTGGACGAGTCTCGTTGTGCTAAATCCCAGTTTTTCTGTCTTGTGTCAGGCAGGGGGGGGGGGTAGGCCACAATCTGCTCGTTTGGGAATTGGGATTTCCATGCCTGAGAGAAATGATGCTCCATGGAAAAGTTCTGTTTTTTGCTGACTTATTGTTCAGTGGACCATATCTTGAGAACCACCAACCAAATGAACATTTTTTTCAGGCAAGATGCTCAATATCCCATTCTTTATGATACAATAAAATCCACATATCAAATTATTTTTTGGTTAAAGTTTTTATTGGGTCACCCTGTACCGGCCTGGCATGGGGTGCAAAAAAATGTTCTTTCCTCAGGATCAAACATGCAAGTTCACATAGATACCTCCACAATACTTTCAATCATCAACTCATTTCCTCGGAGGGGGCCCTGCGCTCCACTCCCGCATTTTTTGCACCCCTGGGTCAGTGGCGTAGCCGGGGGGTAGTTGAGATGAGCCCGCCGTTTCACTTGAACACTTCAGTCAATGGCGTTTGCACTCCGATTGCCGGCAAAGTATCAGATTTAAAGTTCAATGGTCAGTGGGTGCGACAATTAATTTAACAAAAAATCCCCCCCCCGTGCAAGATGTCACAATCCTAGTATAGGGATAGCATTACAGTTTCCAAAGAATCACATTGTACTGAGCAGCACCACATTGTGCCCAGTCCCATTAGCATCCACACAAAATCTGTCCATGTCCCTTCAGAGAATAAAGGGGGAGAATTTCCATTCTGCGATAATGGTTGGCTTGTTGAGGTCTGGTGAGCATATTCTGCATATTTAAAGGTTCAACAAGAGATTTTAGGCACCCAAATATTGTGTTATAATATGTTCATATGGATTAACACTCAATAATTTCTTACCTTGTATTTTGCTACAGAAATGTTTTAGAGAGAGAGAAAAGGAGGCGATTTTGATTTGCTTATATTTCAATACAAAACATAAGGTTGAATTCCATATTTGCTCCTATTAAAACGAACATTAGAAATTTCAAACTGTTTGTACCAAAGAAAATTTTCTCGCTTAACCTTAAGATTAAGGATATTTTTGATCCAAAAGCTTTACATCAGGACAAACATCAGTACTTCTTGATTTTTAAAACATCAATGATGGGTTGTGCCGATCGAGAGCGGCGTGTTAATATGTCGGCTCTTTTTTGCGAAAACTAGTCGGCCGTTTTAGGTCCGTTTCGCCGAAAATTCGGCAAATTGTTCTGGATATGATATGAACTCCTCAATTGAAATCAAGTAATATCGAGGGTTTTAAATCTGCAATTGGAATTAGGTTAATCTGTCATTAACGGTCATGTGGTTGACCCACTGACCTTTTGCACATCATGTGACCATTTTTGCTTCTCAGTTGGAATCGCTTTATAGCGACTTTACAGGAGTTCATTATTTAGATTTAGATAGATGAACTGAGTCAGTCTGAGGGCAAGGACAGAGGTCAAAAGCCGAATTGCAAGAGGTACGCTCATTTGCATATCGACTTGCAAACCGCGCTTGAGCAGACTTAAGCCTATTCTACACGGTGCAAATTCCCTTGCAACAACTGCAACAGACCACCCCTGAGCACCTTGCAACAGATTTGCTCCGTGTAGATGGGCTGTTGCAATGAAATCCACACCCTGTGCTACCATGCAAAATTTTTAGAGACATGCTCTATTTTCAAGGACGCTGCCTTGCAATACACCCAGTAGAGAGTCCAGGACCTTTTTAACAAATCAGCCCCCCTTTCAGGTGGCTCATCAATTCCTTGCTCATGGGTGAAGAATATGGGCCATATAGGGATCAACTTCATTACTATGCCGTGAAAGGGGCATAGTATTTGCTTATGCTGTTTAGTATTCTCCTTCTCCTCTTTCTTCCGACCATCGCTTTTCAGCCTTCTTCTGCCAAACAACTGGGCCGATATTGACCCAAAAATCGGTCATTGTCATTCTTTGTCTTAGGTTTAATGAATATTATCATGATTGAAAATTGGACCAACAACTCAAATTGCACAGAGGTTTTTTGATTTATATGAAGAAAATTAGTTCTTCGGGAGATGCATGTATATTTTCACTGGCTGTATATTTGCAGTAATATTTTTTCTTGAAGGTTCTTGTTTATTTGACTAATCCTCATGACAAATGGTCAGTAAATTTAGCACTTGCCAGTAAAATTTATAATTAATATGACCAATGGAATACAGGCCTACCATAACGGTCGTTAGCCCTATTATATAAAAAAGTTTTCCTTGATGGGATAAGTGTACATATCTGATACTTAAATGGTTATTAAATATACCTCGTACAGTCAGCATCTTTGGAAAGTGGATCTACAGTAAGTGATTTATCTCAACTTTTTAAAAACATTTTAACTTTTGGAATGAATGAGCACCACTTCCTACTTTTTCCTCTATTTATTTAATCGTATAACAAAGTTGTCCTTTTGGGAATAAAAAGTCCACACATCGAAATTTTAGGTATCACACTATAAAAGCTTTGTATATTGAAATTGTAAATATTAAAATTATAGAACTTGTTTTTAATATAAACACCAATCCTTAACACATTCCTTTTTGAAATAGTTTTTCAATACACTTTCTTCCTGTACCTACTTTTTTTCTGACTGTATACGCTAACATTAAATTAATAAAAAGAGTAAAAGTAAAGAATATTACCATAGTAATATAGCCAGGACACTGAAATGGTTAGTAAAATTCTTAACTTACACAGAAAAGTTCTTTTAATTGGAAAAATCGACCTAACAGTTACAATAGTATCCCCAAAACCACACATCCAGCACCCCATGTTCAAGGACTTGTTGCAGGCCAAATTTGCATCGTGTAGATGGAGGAATTGCAGTGTGCATCTGTCATTAGCCCCATGGTCTAAATTGATGGGCCTTGCGATGGCTGTTGCATCGTGTAGAAAGGGCTTTAGTGTAAACACACCCTGGACCTGAACCCTGGACCAAGCTGGACGCACCATTTATATTGAAATGTTTTTTGGGGAAGGGGATGGAAGTGGAGTTTGGTACAGTGTTAAATATTAAATGGAGTCCTGTTCGATGGCGTCCCATTTGTTAGGGGTTTGTTTTCTTTCTTAACGTTAGGCCTATTGTTGTATTTTACGAATGTAGCTATTTTTCTTATTTTCGGAGAAAGAGCTTGTGATGGATTTTTGATGCAAGTTCTCCCTTTATTTGTAATGGTGTGTCCGGCCTCGGGCTGTTGCCATGGGACATATTACCTTTCCGACGGAACCATTTGTACTCATAGGGTACTTATGGCTGAGACTAATATACCTGGTCGTGTGTCATATATTGGGGGCAAAAATTGTTACACATGCAAAATAAGCAAAAACTATGGCATTTTCACTTTCGAGAGTCATAGCTTAAAAACTGTACATAACAGGTGGGGAAAAGTATATATATTCTGAAAGAGTATGAACTAAGGAATATATTTAACAGTGTTTCAAGGTCATTATTCAGGGTGTGTCCATAATATGGTGATACCCAAAGAAAACAATACAAATTATTAACTACTTCAACTGCCTCTATTTTCATAAAGATGATGCAAAAGGTTTTACTGACTTGTATGTCTTGGAAGTACTCATTAATATATACAGGATTGTGTATCACACAGTAATTATAGGTGCTGCCTGATTACATATACAGGGTGATCAATTTTGTTAAAATTTATATGCATTCTGTGTGATCAAATTGTCATTCCAGTTGTTAAACTTCCCTGAATCAACTTAAACTAAGCAAAAAAAATCAAGTATGATTAATTCATCAATATTAAAACATTAAATATCACATTCCAGTCATACAGGGTGCTCCAAATGTTCTTCATAAGTGGTTTAGTCTATAATTGAACAAAATACAGAACTAAACAAATTTGTAAATTTTGAATAATCTTTTTGATTGAAATTTAAAAAATTAACCTCCTACATAAAACAACTTGCAAAATAGCCTGTCAGATGAATTCATAACATACAGGGTGTACAATTGTGTTACAAATATGTTATCATCAGGTGAGTAACCATATACTCTACACATGCATACATGTCTCTTAGTGATAGAAATATTTTCAAAATTAGGCCTCTGTGTATTAGATTAAAGGTGCAACGAGAGATTTTTGAGGCACCCAAATATTGTGTCATAATAGTAATTTCATAGACTAGACACTCCATAGATTTCTTACCTTGTATTTGGCTACAGAAAAGTCTTAAAAGTCAGAAAAAAGGTGATTCTGATTTGCTTATATTTCAATACAAAACAGGCTGAATTTCGTATTTGCTCCTATACGAAATTAGAAATTTCAATTTTTTTTATACCAAAGAAACATTTCTCAGCTTAATCCTTTCAGATGGGGTTATTTTTGATATAAAGCTTTACATCAGGGCAAAAATCACCACTTTCTATTTTTTTAGGGACACCTGATATGTAAAATCTCTCGTTGCACCTTTAATTGTTGATACCTTCATGAAAACATCAAGATCTAATAAAATTATATCTTCCTCCTAAAAATTTAATACACAGGGTGTTTGCCCATATGTGTACAGGTGTTGTTTTGAACACAAGTATACATTGAGGAATCAAGCTCCCCTTAATTTTGACAATAATGACACAAGTATTCAGAAGTTTTGGAAACCCACTTTTTGTCAATTCCGTCCGTCGCAATCATAACTGTGTTGCCACTAAGCAACATACTTGAACTTGACCACTTTAGTTTTTTTTTTCATATTAAAGTATACAAGTTACTTATTCAATTCAGTGTAATTAATATGCCTAGGTTCAAGTCCTGGGGACTAGATTACAACAAAATAACAGTCAATTCCGTCCGTCGCAGAAACGGAGGTTTGGATTTGGCCCAGGGTGATACCCAAAGAAAACAATACAATTATTAACTCCTTCACTGCTCTATTTTCATAAATATGATGGCAAAAGTTTTTCTGACTTTTTTTTTTTTTTTTTTTGTATGTCTTTGAGTATCTCATTATATATCGCAGGATTGTGTATCACCGGTATTATAGGTGCTGTCCTATTACATATACAGGTATTCAATTTTGTAAAATTTATATGCATTCTGTGTGATCACATTGGTCATTCCAGTTTGTAACTTCTTCCTGATCACCTTAAACGAAGCACAATAATCCAGTATGATTAATTCATCATAGTACATTAATCTCCCATTCCAGTCATACAGGGGGCTCCAATGGTCTTCTTCAGTGTTTATCTATAAATGGAACAAATACAGAACTAAACCAATTTGTAAATTTTTGAATAATCTTTTTGATTGAAATTTAAAAATAACCTCCTACATAAACCACTTGCAAAATAGCCTGTCAGATGAATTCATAACATACAGGTTGGGACAATTGGTGTTAACAATATGTTTATCCGTGCAGTAACCATAACTCTACACATGACATACAGGTCTCTCTTAGTGATAGAAATATTTTCAATTAGGCCTCTTTGTGTAGATTAAATTGTTTGATACATTCATGAAACTCAAGATCTAATAAATTGTTCTGCCTCCTAAAAATTTAATACACAGAGTGTTTTGCCATATGTTACAGGTGTTGTTTTGAACACTTACATTGAGGATGAAAATGGTCGTATTAGAATTTAATCAAAATATTAAATAATTTTTCTAATATAATGAGAAGTGCTCTTTTATTATTTTGGTACTGTACAACGCTTTTGACAGCTCTTAATTCCTAATGTATAGACTAGTATTGAACACCGGTATTTATGGTTTCCTGTTCCATGCCATGTAGCTGTACTTGGGATGTAGCATGACCTAAAATTTAAAGATTAATAAACATACTTAATGAAAGTGTTCCAACTTCAAATATTATCTGATAGTGATGTTTCATCATTATGTATTATTTGAATTCATGAAAGTTATTTGCAAGAGCATTCTGAGATTGATCTAACTGTCCTCGGACATTTACCACCTTGGGAGACCCATTGCTGCCTACTTTCGGTCTGACCTTAACTTTTTCTGCAAAATTCTTGCTAAAAGATAAATGTCACACCTGCAATAACACACATATGCTGATTATTACTGGTCAGATGTCTAGTGGGGTTTGCCGGTTTACTGCCGGTCGGATGCTCCCTGCCTTTTTATCGCATTCTGCAACCACAGCATACCGGGATTTCACTCAATCTACAGTCCGACAGTCTGCCCTGGGTGCAGTGAGTGTTGTGGAGGACTTCCGATAAGTTAAAATAGGCCGATTTTGTCAACCTGGGATGCTCGCACCAATTCCCTCCCACTCCATCTGAGTACACTTGCATAGTAATGCAATGATGGGTAGCATGGTATTTTTATGTATGGAAACTTTAACAAGAATGGGTAGCATGTAGCAGATAGACTTAAATCAATTAAGAGCAATAACTCTAGTTTTTCTTGGTTATTTTATTGGAAGATATTGTTTAAAATCATGTTATATAATAATTGAATTTTAATTTTACTCTTTTTAATTGCAGGTAAAGTTAGTTTGAATAACCGCTATTACATTTGTTCCCCGCCTCCCCCTTCCACGTCTACAAGTCCTTCTGGGGATTATCAGCAACATGTCTGCTTCGTCTGTAGCGCCGCCGCCGCTTCTTGGGCAAGGTTGTTTTTACAATAGTATGGGTAAAAAAAGCCTTGTCTGCTTGTCGTCATGTGACACACCATTATGACGGTGTAACCTTATTTCCCCATTTCTTTTTATCTTTCTGCCTTTTTTTTAAAATACTTACTTTTGGAAAATCAGTCAGACAACAAAACAACTTTGGAAAATTAAATTTCCTGTGTCCTGTGCCTACATTGTTTAACCGTTCTTCATTCCATCGCCTTTTTGCGCGCCATCACATTTTTTTGCTTTTTTGTGGTCATGTCGGGTGAGAATATTTCTAAAAACAATTTTCCAGTCGGTGCTTCCTCCATTGGTCAGCAGCCACACATACTCTGTCCAGCTTAGTATGAAGTACGACGCGTGTGTATACAATGTCCTGACTTTCAGCGCGCGCGTATGCAAAGAACATGCGCACCATGAAGGCGCCCTGGGTAACCGCGGTTTTTCACTTTAACTTCACAAGACAAAGTATATACAATTTTTTAACCTTCATTGCACATGAGGTGTTACCTGAAATTAAATTTAAAAATCCGACTGGATGGGCCCTGTAGACAAAATGAAAGGACAATCAAGCACTTGCATTTTTTACCCTTATTAGTAATCAATACTAAAGATATCCTGCAAAGTTCCATTTAATGAGCTAATTTACATGTAGCTGTACTTACTTTGCTTTATTTATTCCATCTTTGTATCACTCAGAATTATACCAGAGGGTAGTTTTGAGCAAAATCGCCATAACCTCACTTGCAGTGTGCCTATACCTTACTGTATAACACATGTCAGTACTTGGGATCAAAAGTGTTTTCACAAAAGCTTACGACCCAACCACAAGACATTTCCACCATACAGACGCATGATCAAGCTAAAACTTCCCTAAGTACTAATGATTTGTGGGCTAAATGAGAATAAAGTCAATGTTTTATCTGTGAGAATGGCATTTTTGTGGGATCACATGGACCCTAATTGAGGTGAATTTCCCCAAAACTTGTGCATGTGGGTGATCCTACACCTTTGAGATTATTCTGTGACTCATTACAACAGTAAAAAGTTCAATTTAGTTGATCCTATCCATCCGTTCCTGATTACATCACCAGGAGTTCAATTTTACTATGACTTAATTCCTTAGGGAGGCACCAAAAGGTCTTTGTAAAAGTTCATCCATTCCACATTAGAGTGTTCAGTTAGGAGCAAGCATAAACAGTTTCATGCTGAAATCCTAGAGAAGGGGTGCAACACGAGATTCCTCAGGCATTTCCAGGTATCGCCTAAAAAGTGCACTTGATTTTTATTGCACTGATCAGGGGAGGACGCCTGATTGTTCGATAACTAGAGTTGGGTTTTAGAGGTTGCCATGCTCCTGGAGAGCTCTATGGAAAACATCCCTACATCGGCATTAATATGCCTGATTGATTCCTCCAAAACCGCTGCATGACTTCATCCATTTTCACCTACGGCATAAGACATTATTTAAAGCATTTTGGTTCTGCGAACTTTTAGTTCGTAGAAGAATTTTGAGAAAAATGCATTTGACAATTCAATTTTCGCGCCTTCCAAAAATCCCTAGACTGCTGCTGAGAACGTTATTTATTCAAATTTAGTCTCATTCTCAGTAATGGGGTCCTACAACTGCCTATTGAGTCCCGAGGTCCGAGTTTGCACGACTTATACAAACACCACGAGACCTATGGAGGCTCATGCAACACAACGTATACCCGACGTATTGCAGGACTGGCTCATATCGCACCAATATTTTGCTGCAATTTCTTTCCAAGACCTTGAATTTGTCATAGTTTGATCGCATTTTTTGCGTGAAGTTAACTATAGATTCGTTTTATGGGTGTGGCCTTTTGCAGTAAACCGTTTTTCGCACATTTTATGACAGAAAAATGACCGTATCATGAGCCTTAACACCATAGAATCTATCTACATGTTTACTGGCATTCTAACATAGAGTGCTAATTTCCCGATGTATAGAGTAGACATGAATTCAGACTGTGTTTTTTGAAAAAAACCTAAAATAACTTTTGTTTTTTCACTTTTAAACTTTCTGGTAGCGAATGCCAGGTAATAAGAACTCGTTGAATGTAAAATTGAATGAAATCACGTATTCATGTACATGTATGAAGTAGACACACTAACGGATCCTCTTGACTGTTCTTGTTGATCTTTTAATAGAACCCTGTTCATGCATACCCCATCATTTTAACAAGTGAATCTAGCCTCCCCATATATCCATTTATAGTAAAAATCCCTTATAGTAATGAGGCAATCATTTATTGCATTACAAGTGGATGTTCATGACATAGTGTAGCAGGATTTTGGAGCTTGGGGTGGGGGGGGGGGAGGGGGGGGGGGGGGGGGGTTAGGGTCCCAGATGTGTGAATGTACCTATATATGTATAATGTACCCAAAACCGAAAAACTTCCCTGCTTGACCAAAAATTTCTTTTATTGGAAGAGCGGGGTGTGGGGGGGAGGGGGTAATGTAACAATCACATCACATCCATACTTAGTCGTAATTGTTTATACAGCTCTGCCAGTTGTAATTCATGCAATGGTACATACATCACACTCTCAAAACAACACTTGTTGGGGCATGTGACCCCTCCTCCCATACACGACCTGACGTTCGGGCCATTTTGCATGTGTGTGAACTCAATATAGTCCTCTATTTCCAGGAGACCGGCTGAGCAGTGTTTGTGGTAAGATACAAAGAAATAAGAATTTACGCCCTTATCATGCTTATCCCCAAAACGTAACCCCTTTTTGCGGGTGGGGGGGGGAAAGGGAAACATATTTTTTCAGTGGACGCATATAGTAAAGTTTGATAGTATAACAAGACACATGGTTAAGGACATGGCACCTATTTTCCGAGGTGCTGCTAATGTGGCCTATCACCCCGAACCCGAAGGGTGATGGACGATAGGCCCTTCAGCCAGTACCAAGGAAATAGTGTGCCCTATGTTCCCGTATAACCATGTGTTATTTGTTTGTATACACCTCATGTGACTCTGGGGACACGGTTGTAGGGAAACAGTTCAAAATGTTTCCCTAGGGAAATACTCGCATATAGTGATCAGCCATTATGCATATTTTTTTCTTTTTTTTACCTTTGTATTTTTGGAGTTTTGTTTTTTTGTTAAAAAAAATTGTGCATGTCAAAATCACATACCACAGGGGGAAAGGGGGAAAATTCTTGAGGGGCAAGATCCCTGTCCCCTTACCTGGATTTTTTTATTTTTTTTTTTTTGTTTTTTTTTTTTTTTTTTTTTTTTTTGACAACCTGCTCATCTCTTCAAGACCAACTCAAAGAGCTTTCATCTTCTATTTTAATTCTATGTCTTTCAATAAGTTTTATTTCCCGTTTTTCACACATAGGCTAGCGGGCAAGACCTCATAGCGTTTACTAAGTGACGCACCCCTTACAATTACATAATCTTTTGTTAAAACCTTGTCTAAAATTATCAAAATCAAGTTCTACGCGTGTTTCTTCACTTCTCTAGTATGTGGCACATTTTTCGTGAAAATGAATTTTTAATGTCATCACAATTTATTCACTGGAATATCATGACTTGTTGTATACCATGATTCATTGACTCCAGCAAATTATGGGGGCTATGATAAGTAAAATCCGCTCGGTATGTGAGAAGACCAAACACTTTCATCCCGAATATTAGTGACCAAGCGATGTACCCCACGTTCTATGACTCCAGCAAATAACTGGTGCTATTGATAAGTACATCCGCCCGTTATGAAAGGATGAAATATACCAACGGACTTCAGATTCTCTGGTACTACAAAACCATTGTAAATTTTTCCATGACGGTAAAAGCTTTTGAATTTTTTCACCACCCGGTTTAGATTGCACGAAGCCTCCTTCACGAATAAATCAAACTAAAACTTCTGCTGGAGTTTAATAACTTTGATCGTATATTTCATCATTTATCAAAAAGACCACGAAGATGAGTAAAAATCAGGAAAAGGTTTGATTGGCAAGCGATGACCTAACATCTTGGTGCAGACCCCACACCCATAACTTAATCATCTTAATCTTGGCCTCTTTTCTATTCTATTCAAAGTTTGTTCGGCACCGTTCACATGCATTTCTATAGGTGAATGATTTTCGATTTCTGCTATGAAATCAATAATTGCGAGAATGGGGTTACGCGGCAAGTATACTGGTTTGGTTCTGCCCAAGATGTAGTCAATGTTTGCCAAACATTTTTTTCTCATCAGCTTTGTTCACCTTATATTTCCCTTTTCGAATAACGGATGAAATATATGGTCAAAGAAATTGACCACACAGTAGAACCTCTACCTTTATTTATCGGTGAACAGAGGACGGTTACTGGTGTTCACATCATGAAAATAACTTAATCTAAATCGGGGCGATATGGTATAGCACCGCAATCTTTTCAGTGCATTGGTAATAACATGACTCTGCATTCCAATCTAAAAAGAGTCGTGGAAGTGTTTTGGTCTTCTACATACACGAGCGGATTTACTTTCATACCCCATTATTTGCTGGAGTCAATGATCATGGTATACACCAGAGTCCTATTTCAGTGCATAACATTGAGATGACATTAAATTCTTTTCCTCGGAATGTTGCCCATACTAGAAGTGAGAACACACGTAGAACGATTTCTGTAATTTTACGAAAGTTAGTCGGAAGAATTCAGGTACTTCCCAGGGGTTCGCCACCTTGGTCCCCTATCCGGCAATCTTTTTCACTTTGGCAATCATGGCCTCACCACCACTATAACAGCACTTTAATGAATTATGCAATAATGCAGGTAAAATATGGTGGATCTTAATTACAGCATAATAAAGTAATTTCATTTTTTTAATAAAATCTATGTAGGAACTACAAATCGGGAAGGCAACAATTTCGTCCGATGTATGGAGTGGATCGGAAATGAAATAGTTTTTCAATTTACATGATCGCTGTTTGGTGTCTGCACATTTATATAAGCAATACAGCACATTTTAAAGAAGTAGCCCCCATTTCAGAGTTGAAGATTTTTGCTCAATTGTGTTTGTAGTTGTTTTTATGTAGCTATATCTGTGAAATGAGATATGCTCAAAATGCATATTTGTCATAAAAAGCATTTTGGAATGGGATTCTGTCAGCATTGTTATTGACGGCAGAGCTGGAAACGTTAAATTTCTGTCTGTCCATTGTGAAATAGTGTCACCTCAGAAACACAACCTCCTATTAAACTGACTTGCCTGAACCATAACAACTGATGGTGAGCGTAGACACGTACCTGGCGCTTTTTCCTGGCTATTTCTTATTGGAAATGTGTCCAGCAACCATCAATTTTATCGGCATCTGATAGTAATTATCTAATATACAAATTCCTTCTTTTGCGATACATAGACAATTTCACACTCACAGGACCCCTCAAGCCAATTACCAATGCAACTGTGCATGTTTGTTTGTTAAAAATTGAGGCACTCTCCAAAAATCTGGCTGTTATGACTTTAGGAAACAGAGTGCTGCATGACATGCACCACCACATAGGCCTATTGCATTGCTGATCAACTACATCCGGATTCACACCACCAGCAGACAGGAGAAACATAGGTAGTCGCAGCCCTGCTGCAAAGGATGGGTTTTTTTGCAGACCCTTTCCTAAGTGTACCCTAGACTGAGATAATGGCGCGATCCGAGTTGAAAGTCATGGTTGCTATCAATATTAGTATAATCTATATGATATCCAAAATTGTCAGTGTCGTATTTTGAGCCGACAAACCGATTTTAACCATATTCTTACAGGCACACCTGAACGGAAAGTGATCTGACCTCCAGGTCCACGGTGCATGCTAGTCTTCACGTCCAGCGCTCGAAAATTTTGGGATAACTTTAATTTTCATGATTGATCAGGTAGGATATCTGGATTATGATGATCTTAAGCAGAACTGTTACGCTTTAAGGTCTGAGATTTCCATGGAAGGAAACTGATGTTTCATCTCGCCCTTTATTTGTACAGGCACGAATGGGACTCGTATTTACTGGTGTAAACCTTAACTCGGTGGCCTTGCCTGAGTGAATATGTAAGATATCTATTGGATCAGGCACCTTTTCATTAGGTGATAAATTTGGGAACTGCTGGGTGCATGGCTCATTAGAATGTTGCTTTAGGTCTGAGATGTTCCATGAGGGAAACTGATGTTTTTCATCTCGCCCATTTTGGGCAGGAACGAATGGGACTAGTATTACTGGTGTGGAAACCGTACACTCAATGCCTTGCATAGTGACAATGTACTGTAAGAGAATCTATTGGATCAGGACCCTTTTCACCATGAGTGATACTTTGGGCTGGGCCGGAGTGCAGTGGCTCATTAGTCATTATCAAAACAAAGGGACATTGGGCAGGTTAGATTCAGTTGTCATTCTAACATGTACTACAGGTATTTTATCACCAAAAACTAAAAAATCTGCATTTCCGTTTACTCCTTGTGAACATACCATATTCTACTACTTTTGATTTTGACATCGTAACTGGTCAATGAATGGTTGTTTATGACTGGCGCAACAGCCATCAGCGCACTATTGCATCCTACATCGTAGGCAAGTGCATTAACTGTTTCTATCTATAAGTGTATGGCCATTTTAACCTTACTGTCAGAGCCTCTGGATTTGGTATACGCTACCAGGTTGTAGCAACTTTTACCATGGACCGGGTTATCACTGTTTTTGTTCATATTTAGCATTAGGGCCTTTTTGTTAACCGAAAACACCATATCTAAATAACTGCACTGCTTCCAGTTGATGCCATCTGACACCAAGAAAATCTGCACCTGTTTATAATTTGTGTTGTCCTCAGAACCTTTGATCTGCTACCAACAATAATATAAAATTTTAATTTGTGCACATTTATAAGTCAAAGAGCCCATTGGGTTCTTTAGATGAACCTTGAAGTGAGCTTTTGGGGTTCAGAAGACCTTCCATAAATTTGGTCCTCTCAGCTAAGTAAAGAATGACTGGACTGGGTGATTTCAAAACTCACTATAACACCCAGGTGCCAATGATCATTTCAACTTTAATGGCACATCAGTATTTTATCATGCTTATAATTATAGTCCCATTTCAGCAATATAACATGGTGCACATGGTCTATAGTACTTTTACCTTCCTCGACATCAATGTGAAATGCAACAGAAGCAACATTAAATCGCAAGTGTTGATTCAAAGCACTAGCGTAGGCACATATACGACAAAACAGCTATCTGAACATGTTTACGTCACTGACTCACTATAACTACTATCCTGGCCAATGTTGCCTGACCCATTGTGAGCATGTAACATAATTTATGTGCATTGGAACATGATGCATGAGTGTTTGTCAACACTGGTTGTTAGAAAATCCTTCTTTATGTGTAATAAGTCTCTTCAGAGGAAGGCTCCATCATATCTTGCTGATGGTAAATTACTAAATTTGTATGATGTGTTGGACAGTAATTCTGACAAGACAAAGGCTAGTGTAGTTTAATGCCATTGGTCCTGGAACATTAAGCTTCCCATTAACAATTGTGAGGCACCTTCCACCAATGTCTTTAAGTGAATCCTGAAAACATACTTATTTCCTGATGCTTAAAATTTTGGTTACTTTGGATTTGTTAGTTTTCCTTATGCTTTATGTTGTGTTGTATATTTAATTTAGAGCGCAATATAAATGCATTTAGGGGAGGAGGAGAATTCTAAAGTGAAGGCGGCATAATTATTACACCGCCATCAGGAAATCATCACAATCATTTCCCTTCATCTAGGTAGCTGCTGGCCAAGCACACATTACTATCAGTACTTAGATTTTAATATTTCCCAGTAAGATTACACCTCCCCAGATTTCGCTTGGGTCAACATGTCAATTGAGATTGAGTATCTTGCCCAGGGACACAATACGTTGGCCACATCGGGGCTCGAACTCACGATTTTAACACTAATAATCATATGCTTCACACAACACCACTGTCAACTACATGTATCAGTTTTATGATCAATGAATTTACAATCTTTTCATATTAACCATTAAAATCACCATTACAATTTATAACACACTTTTCAGGGATATCCATAAGTTGCCTCTTACAAATTTGACACCTTACGGAATAAACCATGTGCTATCAAGCACAAAGGTTGCCAAATTCACAAATGTATCTATGAAAAAGGGTCACCTTACAGAAATACTAACTTTGTGTCCGTTTCCAAAGTTTGCTCATCTTTCAATTCCATCTTTAATCCCAGCATCAAGATGTCTTTTGACCTCGCTTCACTTGTTGATCAATGTCTTCATTCCACGTCATCATGTCATCACATGAGCAGCAATGAGCAGCAATCACAGGCACACATCGTCATGTGAGTGCAACAAGGTCATAAGTGCAATAGCTGCCATTTGTCAGAAATTCCCATCAAACATACTATTATGCCAAGTCTTTGGTCAGTGGCTCTTGAAATGGTTCTTCAGGGGACACAATCACCTGAAGAACCATTTCAAGAGCCACTGACTCAAGAAAAGATAAATTGAGGGTTATCTAATACATGACAGCACACATGTGTCACATGGCAGCTACTCCACTTACGACCTTGTTGCACTCACGACATGTACTACAAGAGGCCATGTCACTCACACCAGGCATGCAAAGTATCCATTAATTTGCTGCAGATATTCACTGTGTGTTTTATTACAGAGCTGGTTTGAGTAACTATCTCTACCTGTGCACTCTCCCTTCAACGCAGAAAATGCAAGGTAAAGAGCCTAATGAAGTGTTACTACGAGTCTATGGAGAGATCTTTTATGAAGGCGATGCCCCCTTATTAGACACGGTGGTTTTCTCGTTACTCTCTGAGCGACGGCATGCACCGAAGCTGTATGGAGTTTTCCGCGAAGGGAGATTAGAAGAGTACATTCCGGTAAGTTCTTCAGATTGTGTTTTGTTGTAACATTTTTTTTATTTTGACATAATTATAATGATTGCAAATCAAGCTTACATATGTATGTATACATGTCCATGTGTAGAAGCTAAAACCTAAGGGTGCAACACTTAAAGACACTATCAGTGATTCACGCCAAAAGATTCCAATATTTTGGAAATTTGCAGAAAAAATACGCATAAGTTAATTTTTCCAACTGAAGAATTGCCAGAAAAGGAAGAAAACGGCAGTGCTCAAAGATATGAATCTCCATTCACTTACGTGTTGTAGTAAGTGTCCGAATGGACAGTAATGACTAAAATATTCGATTTTGTCCTTATTAGGCTGCTCCTGGTGTTATCATTTGCAGGTATGTTAGGGTACCTGTACTTGTTACAGACATGCAAAAATCTGATTTTTGATGATTTTTTCGATTTTCTGATTTAGCAAATCACTGATAGTGCTTTTAACTTGGGCATATCCCAGGGGATGCGGAAGGAGCGCACGCACCCCTAGGGTCTAAAAAAAATCAGATTTTAATTTTGTATGTGTAATATAGATTTCAAATTGCACCAGAATGGGTCAGAATAATGACATATTTCCTGGAAATGCATATTTTTCCCGGGAGGTTCACTCCCTGGTCCCCACCAGGGGGCTTATGTGACCCCCTGGACACCCTGCCGCGATCAGACCTCTGGGGGGGCAAGATCCTGGATACGCATATGCTTAAACTAGATTGACCTTTGATATTTGTGTTTAGTTTTAACACTCTTCGTCAGTAATTCTGAACAAACTTCTGGCTACGCGCGCGTAAACCTGGACGTGTGTGACGAACGCTTGACAACAGGAATCCAATACGCAATTCATCAGACGTGCGCGAGCCATTTGTTTCGGAAATTATGACGGCGATTGTGGTAAGTGGTGTCTAAAGTTTGGTTGAGGAACTAAATTTGATCGCATTTGTATAGGCAGATAGTAGGTCGCTGTTCGTCAAGAATTGGGTAAGCTTTCCCCGAGTGTAGCCCAAGCCCCAGGAAGGAGTTCCTCCAGTGCGACGTCCCTGGGTGAACCAGGGTCGTCCCATTCGGCGTCGCGCCCCCCGGGGCCGGCGCAAAGAGTTGAGAGAGAACCTTGTGCTGGAATCCTCCTCCACGTGCATTCTGACGCGTCTGCACGGGAGACGATTCCCGGGAACCATCAGAGGGATTATCTGATGTGTCCCGAGCCGCCAGGGTAAATGTGAAACACCCTCAGCTGCTCGGAGAGTAGTTTGCCTTTTGCCCGCTCAACCTATGCGACTGGGTAGTTTGCATAACAAGTGAAATCAATACAAACAAACTAGGGCGTGCACGTATCCTGTCGGCCGAGTTCTCTTGAACTATCTCTCTTTCGTCAAATGACCCTTGAAGCATTAATCGTTGCGATAGAACCTTGTGCTGGAATCCTCCTCCACGTGCACTCTGACGCGTCTGCATGTGAACGATCCCGGAACCATCAGAGGGAGTTATCTGATGGTGTCCCGAGCCGCACCGGGTAATTTGCAAAACCCCGCAGCTGCTCATGAGGAGTAGCCTTTTGCACTCTCAACCGAGGCCTACGGGTAGTTTGCATACATAAAATCATAAAAGCAAAGTATTGAGTGCTCGATCCAGTCGGCCGAGTTCTTTTGAGAGCTCTCTTGCTTCAAGTGACCTTGAAGCTATTAATAGAATACCAATTTGATTAATGAGAGAGAAAAGACGAGTCCCTTCAGCAGCTCATTGAGCTTGCACAAGAGGGCCGGTTTCACGGTAATTCAAGGAGACACAACAGGTGGTACTCCGTCCCATATAAATTATGGTCCAGTGGATCCCAATCCCCGGGGCATGATGGGATGCTCACTAGACTTGAGGGGAGAGGAATTCCCCCCCTTTAATACCCACCTCAACAGCGATGAGCATACGCATGAGCCTTCAACGTTGTCATTTGGCAATTTTAGATTCTTGCCTCATAATTCGAGTTCAAAGATTTAAATTTGAATCATATCGTTCACTCTATAGAATACGATATATAAGGTTTTTGGCTGTGAAAGCCGGATTTTTTAGTGATATAGAGTTTTTTGGGAATATTTTATTTGAAGAATAGAGTGAAGCTGAACGGAAATCGTATTTTGAATACTAGAGGTGCACTGTGATGTAGTTTGAGTGTTTGGAAGCGGTCCCACAGGGTTGTGGCGACTATGAAGGAAGCCTTGTTAGAGGTGACCTGGATCTTGTCCTGTAATTGCCAAGCGCTAAATCGTTGTCTAGACAGGTATTGTTCTTTCGAGACCGTATCTTATTTTTTTTAATTGGCTCAGTCTCAAGTTGTCCCGCCAGCTTTTGTGTCTGTCTGTATGTCGGGGGCGGTGGGCCCTTTTTGTATGGTTGTAGCCATCCCATGCACGATAGGATTTAGCAGTTGTGCAGCGGACCGGATTCTGGAGCGTCGCATCCCTTTGTATCTCAAGCGGTCCTTTCTTCTTTATTCTGCTCTTCGGCAAGGAGTTTCTCAGTATTTTCGTTGTGCCTTCTTGTCCCGCATGCAGCCTCGTCTCCAGCCTCGTGGTGCAAGGGGCTCCTGTTCATCGAACTTTTGTCAACTCATGCATAGCCCGGGTGAAGGTAATCATAGTCCGGCATTTATCATATTCCGGGCTCCATAGACTATAACGGAATATACGTGAAACTAATGTTTGCGTGAAGATCAACTACTTAAATTGATTGCCCTATTGTTCCCATGGGTGTTCCCCCGACATAGGCGCCGGAGGACTATATCTCCTGCCACACTGGTATTGGGCCGTTAAATTGATTTGGTGTCAGCATGGTCTGCGATTCTCACCATTGAGGGGCTTCTTTTGTTCACCAGGTGTGTTGTGAGGAGTGATCATCCACTCTCCTTTGGAAGTCTGTAAAGGAGTTTCAGAATGAGGAAATAGTTTTCGATTCTTTGGCCTCCCTCCTTCCCGGGAGTGGAAAAGGAGGGGGGGTCATATGCGATTCTGGCAGGTGTAGTACCCCCTGCTGTGCGGCGCGGGAACGGGCGCAGTATGGGTCGCGTAGGGTTCATGATTCCGCTGTTACGGCGGCTGGTTAGGCGTTGGTTGGGCGCCGGAATGTAGGTGTCAACAGAGTAGATCCACGTGTCCGCTCTTTAATCTAATGCTCTCATCCTGTTTGTAAGGACCCACTATTCAAAATGGCTGCGGTGGTTGAGGGTGCCATCTGGTTTTTATGTCTCCTCTGATAACTCGATATGAAATACATTTCAATATTATCTAGTCTCTGGGATGATGGTGCTCTGGATCCTCAGGATGCGGTCCTATACTTCCTTTAGTTTCAATCTACGTGTTTGTGATTGGTTAAACATCCTCCCCTCGATAGAGCCAGTTTTCTTCCATGCTCTGTGGTCCGTCAGCGATCTGCTTACGGGTTTGGTGTTTGTCCCTGGTTAAGTCATGTCCGTTTTCGTCCTGACACCGGTATTTTGAGGGTTCTCCTAGATATATTTGGTAGTCAGTCAAATTATGGGGTCGCCAGGTTTCTAACAAATAATATGTTAAAGATTCCAGTCTTATGTAAAGATTTAGTTGGGCATCACTCCTAGAGCCTGTGGGATCTCCGCACTGACCAAACCGATCTCTGATTTTTATTCCATTTCAGACACCCTCTGTCGATGCCAGTAGGGTTGTCAGATTTGGTTAGGTTGAAATTCCGTGAGTGGATTTTACAAAAACATCGTAGCTTTGAAGCCGGGGGCTATTCCCGCCTCCCCATCCGGAGGTATAGAGTCGTTAGATGTACCCAAAATAGGATGTTGAATTCTAATATTTAAATAATTTTCATCATACCACTGTAGTACGGTCTCTAGAGAAGTCAGTGGAGGGCATATCAATGATTTGAGCTCTGTTAGTGTTGCGGGCGGTTCCTTCCCTAGGGTGTCCACGTCTTGAATGGACATGACATGTTGTCCATGTCACGGCAAGCGCAGGCAATTAGTCCAGCAAGCAGGCCCAGTGTGGCCTGTTCAGTTTGCTCTCATTACGCTATTTGATTTTCCAACTTGTTCTAGGGCCTGTTCGGGCTGGGGAGTGTGGTCCATTTCCACGCTGTTTTCAGGTTTTGCCATAAGTAACATAATGCAGGCTGTGAAGGGTCATTAATCGAGCAATTCGGTCAACAGCGACCAATTCTTGACAGGCAACACATTTTGTTTATGCCGCATGCGTAAATTATCAATTTAGCTGCTAAAGAGAGCGCGTGGCCTTCAATCAGCTATTAAAAAACTCCACGCGAGTACGACCTTCACACGCTTTTCCGCAAAGTCTCTGGCGTTGTAACCGCGCTACTTCATGCTTGCTCGTGCGATTGATTGTATTTAAACATAACATACAGCATCTATTCAAGTACCAATTTCGCTTGACTTGTCTCTTCTGATTTTGATCATTCACAAATTAAAGTGGAATGGGTGCATGGACTATTATATCATTTCATCTGATTTAGATAAGTTTCTCAGCATATTTTATAATATTTTAGAAGAATTGAGGCAGTAAACAATAATGGTATCTGGTGATCAGTCAAACTACTATTATTGCCAGTATTGTGAGATAATGTGTGTGTAGTTTGGTTGACTGCAGTCCACTGGGGGTCAATTGAGTCCGAGTCCAGCAGGTCTGAGTCTGCGGCCGAAAATCCGAGTCGCATGGCATGGGGACCTGAGGTTCGAGTCCATGGGACCCGAGTCCGAGTCCACCGGGGTTGAGCATGAGTTCCAAGTCTGAGTGACTTCGGACTCGCCAATTGAGTCCGGACGATTCCCTGCTGTTCTAAACTCCACATCGTAGTTCGTCACGCCCCGCGTCACATGTCAAACCCGATGCTCAAAGATCGGTATAACAAGGCTTAGAAGAAAACACTGAGCGGAATGTTAAAGACAACCAGATGTCATGTACACAAAGGAAATGTAAGAAGGAAAACACTACCGTGGGGCTATCTACACAGGGGCACCAGAAATCCGCATCAATGTATGTTGTACTTCAAGTATCCCAATGGGTTTGTGAACGTGCGTTGGACTGTCCTGCACGATGCACATTTTAATGCCATTACAGCATGATTGTTGCGGCAAATCAATCTAATCTGCGTAAGTGCGTGCCGTCAGTGCGTTAATGGAATCTCTCGTTATTAGTCCGTGACACTGTGTGATGCAATAGAAACCGCATAGAGCGTGTTCCTATCCGCCCGCCCTATACTTTGATCGTCAAGTTTTTGAGGGTGACGTCACTGTGCGTGTAAGTTTTTGCACCCTAGAACCGCACGCCGCCTGGGCCTTTCCATTGCAACACGCCCGTGAATAAAGGCAGGCACAATCGAAATGCTAAGCGCATGCAGAATTCACGTCATTACGTATAACTTTTATGGCAAGCCATAAAAGGCCATAACGTATTGGCTGCAAAGACGCGCTTCGCGAAAAGTATAAGATCACGCGTTGCGACCTTTTGTCGGCAACGCTTTGCGACATTTCAGCAACGCTTTGCGGTGTCGGCGAATCAAAATCATGAATTTCGTGACGTATCACATGCCGTGGCGCCTTCACAAGCGTTGCGGCAGATACGTTATAACCCTTGCATTCACAATGCGTTGCGAAGTTTACAACGCGTTGTGAAGCTCCACAACGCGTTGTGATGCTTGCAGAACGCGTTGTTGAAAGCCATAAGGGTCATAACGTATTGCCGCATGGCGTTGATGGATCGGTTTTTTTTTTTGAAATAGTCACAGAAATTCGTGATTTTGATTGGTCCGAACACGGCCAACGCGTTGGCCGAAATGTCGTCAACGCTTGCTACTACTTTCTCACACGCGTTGCGGCAATACGTTCTGCCGCTGCTTTGGACATTGGCAAACGCGTTGTAACCCCGCGACGCGTTGGTGAATCCGCAAACGCATGTGAGGCCTTGCAACGCGTTGTGAGTTTCTACAACGCGTGCTAGATACTTTGCCATGCGTTGTGGGCTATTTTGTGGAAAATACTCACAGAAATGTGTGTCATTTTAATTGGCCAACGCCGCAACACGTTGTGAATTTGCAACAGCGTTGCTATTTTCTCGTCGCAACGCGTTTTTGCGGCAAGGCCTTTTATGGCTTGCCATATACGTCACCCTCATGACTCAAGACCTCACAGAGTATACGCCTGTGGGGCTGGCAGTGTTGCATAACACATAACTCCTATGTATGTACAATACACCTGCATCCACTGGCCACATGATCCGCTCGTGTAGATACCCCAGTAAGTGATGTGGGAGCATATAGGACATTTTTGACAGCAACACAATGTATCATGGGTAAATATGTATCGACTTTTTTTACTAGAAGTACCTATGTTTACCAATCACGCAATACACAATACGTGCTGAGACTAACATAACTAAAAGTTTAGTTATTTTGTCTCAGATACGTAATCTCAAAATCAACAGTGGCATGCACCAGCCGCAGCCTTGCGTTCAAAATACAAAAATCGCCATTACCGCTCGGGCTCGGCAATGGGTGACGAGCTATATACTAGTCCATCTCTGTAACAAAACTTCCACTAACGCTACCTTCACTCTTCCCATGCAAAGCACTATTGTGTCTGCTGACGGAAGAATGAGGCAGGCAAATTTGAAACTAAAATCCCTAAAATATTCAATTTCAAGTGCTTTTCTCTCAAAATTTCTTCATCCAACCTTTTTTGTTGGATGAGAAAAGTTGCTCAAAATAAGCGTTTTCTAGCTATATGCCAAAAGGTGTAGAGGTCTTTTTGATGATTAAATGTAATGATAGGGCCAATGATCGATTTAGCGATCAGGTCGCCATTGGACTAACTATATTTCGTCAACCTCTAATCCCAGCTTCAGTAACGAAACATTAATTACCTTCGCCGCCTGATTAAATTACTATCTTCCAGTGATGCGTGGTCCGACGCCCGCATTCCTTAGACTCTCTAATGATACCGTGGGAGAGTTGGCATCCCTTTCCCCCCTTCTCCTCATGAGTTTGGAAAGTGAATCGAATTGAGGTTTGCGTGTTTCTTTTTGGTTCGTTCTGTTTGACACAGACCGTCGGTTTCGGTTTACGGCGCGTTTTTGTTTAGGTGGGAAGTCTCCTTCTCGCCGCCTGTCGACCCAGCAGGAGGTCGACAGGGTCATGCATCGCCCTTTGCAACTTGTGTGTTGCGATTTTGCCGCACTATGACAGAGAGAGCACTGACCTGTAACGAGTCGGGAAGAGAGGCCGGCACATATGGAAAGTAGTGCGCCCTCTCGGTTGTTCAAAATACTGAGATATTTTTATGTTTGTAAAGGTCCTTATATTCAAGTCCTCCTTGAAGTGTTTAACACCGAGCAACGCCCTTATTATAGGCAGTCCGCCTATAATTGGCTATATCTGAATATAGGATGAGGGGTTTTGTTTAACATAGCTTCCCTCCTTTGTATATTTCCCAGAGCGGTTTTAATCTCCCATGAGGAACGTCATGTGGGGTGTGAATTATTACTGGTGCCGACTATAAGTTTTATCATCATAACGGTAGCTGATCATTATCAACTGCAGGGACTGATTCACTCGCAATCCCTCTCGGCTGGACCACGGGGTGGAAAGCAGCTAATAGACTATAGTCATCTGGGAGCCATAGCCCGTACTCCATCTGATTAAATCTTGAAACCTAATTTTTGGGTGAAGAGTCTCTGAATTGAGGGCCTGTCCGTTGTAAGTGGAACTGGAACCCTGGGGAACTATAAAAATTTTCTACATAACCGAAAGGTCTGGTTTGTCGCTTTAGGCTAATCCATGATATGAGGCCTATGTAATTCTCAGTTTTTTTTTTTTTTTTTTTTTTAAACCTTAAAAATTAACCTAGAAATTCTCTGGATGTCTTTAGCCTCTTATATATTAATACAATTGTTTAATGGAATACTATTTTTGGTGCATCAGCTAGCATTTTGTGAGGCAAAGTGGGTTATTCCTTTGGGTATTTGGCACTATCATCAATATGCACACGTAACAGTTAAATGTAGTTTTGTTGCTTTATAAATCCGGATTTTTCTTTCTTTCATCAGGGATACAACGCATTGAATAAGTTACCAACGTGGCCGTTTTTATGTGCCTATGTCCTGCCTCAAGGAAAGGAACCATTTTTGTAGATTCTATTTTCGGAACGTAAATACGCTTATTGTTCGCTGTTGTTTTAAAAATTGTTATTTTTGCAACTAAAACTGTTGCAAGAACGTACGCAACAAAAGGCTATTTAACGGGGTTCCGTCAGTATTCGAATTCTGATTACAACAACCGCGAAGTTTTGGAGGAGCCCAATTGTGCAAAACAAGGGAAGACATGTGCATTTGTTTGGGCATGTTGGCGGTAGTTTAAGAGGATATATTAGGTCTGTTCTTTTCCTCTTTTTCTTCATGGGTTTTCCAGTGTATTTTTGCAGACAAGCTCTTCGTATCCAGCTCAGCCGTAGTAATCAGAATTTTTTAATTGCAATTGTTGAATTCGCCCGCTGTTTTTTCCCTCCCGTCGCGGTAATCTTTCCACAGCGAAAAGAATCGATTCACACGGGGGGGCCATCGTCCGCAATTCTTTCGCATCCATGCTCGTAATTGTCTTTGACATGTTCGAAGAGATTACGATGTTTGCCCTCGATTTAGGATTTTGCCAGCCTGTGCTATTCTCCTTTTGTTTCAAAAGCCCAGTCAGAAGCTCCGTTTGAACTAAGGGAGTCCGACCATACATGTAAGATTTTCGATTAAAACGACCTTTTTTCAGTCAACGTCGGGTCGCGGGGGATCCGAGTGGGAAGCCCTGTCGGCCGATAGAAATTGGCTTTGGTTTATTTTTCGCCGGAAAATGTTAAATAATTTCTTTTTTTATTATGATCTTAAATTTTAGTATTTATTTATTCGTTAAGTTCCATGTTCTGGTTTCCACCCCCGTATCCATACATGTAGGCCATATGCTTAATAAAGTTGACGACTTGGTCCTGATTAACATAGCTTGAACTTTTTTTTTTTTCCCCGGCGTCTCCGTTTTTTTTTTTCTTCTAGTTATAACCTAAACTGTAAGAGAGGTAATAGGCATCTCATATCCCATCAGGGGCTTGGGTGGTTAATCCTTACACATTTATTGTAAGCCATATCGATCTGCCTCTGAAAATGTTGGTCTTCGTAAGCCTAGTTATAAATCTACCAGAGTGGGGTTCTGTAGGCAGGTGATTCAGTAAATTCTGCCTTGTTAGTTGGTTGATGTCTAGAGGTTCAAGCTAAGAGTCAGACTATATGGGACGTCTCGGCAGGAGGCCCGCGGGCGTCATCTTCCGATGTCTATGAAGGTGAAGATGTTTAAATACTAACATTTGATTTCGGTATTTGTAACCGACAGTCTTTTCTTTCTGCATTTGTATAGTAGAGAACCATGGATTAGCATAGTAAAACTTACTATGATCACTCCATGAGTAACTAAGTCTTGAGAGATCTAATTTTGGGAGGAATTATTTTTTTTTTTGTATATTACATTTCCCTTCCTCCAGATGTTCTCACCTCCTCCGCTCTGTGCCAGTCTCTTTGCATTTGTAATTTACCCACATCAGCATAAGTATTACGCCGTATAAACGAGTAAAGACACTACAGTGTCTGTTTGTTTTATTTAGGATTAGTATAAATACTTACCTGATGTTGGTACATTATACTACTTCCCCACAGCCCCTCTAACTCCCATTCCCGAGCGCCCCCTCCCATCCCTCCCGCTCGTCCTCCAAATCCCCGCCCAGCCCCCCTGAGAACCTCTGGCGCGCGGCGTGTTGATCTGTAGCCTAAGTTAAGAGAGGTCAGGATAAGGGTTGGCGTACCATAATACCGATTTATCGGGTACCTGTAGGGTTGGGAGGTTCCATTTTTTGTATAGGGGTGTTAGATTTAGGGAATAATCTGCAAAAATCGTCAACAAGGAAGATTGCAAATTTGTATGGTAACCCACACATCAGGTAATTATATACTAATCGCTAATACTAATAAACACACATACACTTAGGTGTCTTCTCAATTGCAGATGGCCAGTTCTAAAAGCATTCATCAGCTAGGTGGCAAAGGTTATGAATGACTGAAAATATATAAAATGCCCTTTGCTTGAAATTTCCAATTGTGCGGATCTTTTTACTAGAAATCAGCAAAATCCAAACCTCAGATCACATCCGGTTTTTTGGTTGGCCAAATCGATCTGCCCTGTGCATCTCTTAGTGAAATCTCTAAATATTCACCCACTGAAGGTGCTTTAAGCAATTCTGTAAAAGAAAGCTAAATTTTCACATTTTTGAATTTAAAAATTGCTAGTGTACATTTTGTAAAACAATACCAATCGCTTATTTGAACCTTTATTTAAATAAATAAATTAAATGAAAGATAGTTCACAAGGTTGCTTTTTATCCACACAATGGAAGAGAGATACTGAGTTTAACATGATATCAGAAGACAATTTTGGTGCCATATAGTTTGAAGCTGGTACGACAACAACTCTCTTTTCCTTTCCTGGTGATGAATGGTCATGAGGAATGATAGAAATGACCCTAGAATTGACGTGACCCAGTGAATGCTTTTAAAAAAAAAACAAAGTAAAGTGTGTATATAAATTTGACAGGATGAGACATGAAATTTTTAATTTCCCTACCACCATATTCAGATGATGTCACTTGTAAACGCTCTATAGACTAACGTATAACTGCATGTTGTAAATACTTCGTATTGACAAAGTCCAGGCCCATAAATAACCAGTTTTTTTTTTGTGTGTCGCCTGCCCTATAGAGCAGTAAGAACCATAGGATCACTTTTTCAAGCTGTAGTTGTTGTTGTATGTTATTTCTGTAGACGGGGTGTTTTTAAAATGGTAACATTTGCCTGTAATTATCCATTTACTTTGATGGATTTAAAAACGCAAACTTTGTTTTTTGGGTCAAAAAACAACAACCGGGCACATGTGGCATTCCCCCATTTGTTTAATGGGTCAAAAGGTCACATACCGAGGTCAAAGGTATGTGAGGAGGGTCAAGAAGTTTTAAAATAGGCTGAAAATGTAAAATTTGACTTCATGTGAAAACAAGTTTGAAGTTCAGTTTGGAACCAAACTTGGTTTTTATATGGGAGTTACATGCAAACCTTCATGTGTTTATGAGTCAAAGGTCACATATCAAGGTCAAAGGTGATGTTACGGAGGCCTATTCATCCAGAAACTAACTGCGATGGCATGCGACAAACACGGGCGTGCGGAGGGGGGTCCGAGGACTTATTTATTTTTTGAAATAAAAGGGGACTTTTGCCCCAATTTTCCACCCCCAAAAGTAGTGAGATTTTTTGGCAAAAGTGGATCTTTTTTTTACACTGAAATTTAAACTCATTTTTTTTTGCAAAATACACTCACTGAATAAAACTCCTAATTTTTGGCTTCGCTTGGCCGCCTTGTCGCGTTCGTCTGCCCTCCGCCGTGACATGGGGACGAAATAAAAAATTTTTTTTTGGTTGGGGGAATCTGCCCCCTCACCCGGGGGAATCTCTACTGTCTGCCGCCTCTCCCCGCCTCACCCCACTAACCAACCCGACACCAATCACGTACCCCCCCCCGCCATGTTATGGGCCCTCTCTGGTGGCAAAAAACCTTGACTCAATCTCTACATGTCATGTGTAGAAGCTAAAACCTAAGGGGGCAACACTAAAGAACTATCGTGGATCACCCGAAGAGTCAAAATATTTTGAAATTGCAGAAAAGAATCCTCATAAGTTAATTTTTTTCCAACTGAAGAATTGCCAGAAAAAGGAAGAAAACGGCAGTGCCAAAGATATTGAATCTCCAGGGCACTTACGTGTGTAGTAAGTGTCCTCATGGACAGTAATGACTATAATATTCGATTTTGTCCTTATTAGGCTGCTCCTGGTGTTATCATTTGCGGGTCAAATGTTAGGGTACCTGTACTGTTACAGACATGCAAAAATCTGATTTTTTGATGATTGTTTCGATTTTCTGATTTAGCAATCAGATAGTGCTTTTTAACTTGGCATATCAGGGGATTCGGAGGAGCGCACGCACCCCTAGGGTCTAAAAATCAATTTTAATTTGTATGTGTAATAGAGATTTCCAATGCACCAGAATGGGTCATAATAATGACATATTTCCTGAAAATTGCATATTTTTTCCCGGGAGGTTCACTCCCTGGTCCCCACCAGGGGGCTTATGTGACCCCCTGGACACCCTGCCGCGATCAGACCTCTCTGGGGGCAAGATCTGGATCGCATATGCTTAAAGGGGGATGGCCCGAATTAAGGTCTGAGTTTTCATCTTAATAGATTGGCCTTCACTCCAAAACCGCATCTGTAAAGTCTCGCGCCGATAATTTCAATCCTTTTTGATGTAAAGCTAAAAACATGGATTTTGCAAGTCCCCATAGAAGTACTGTGTAATTAATATTGTCGAACCAAATGGGCACGTTTTTCAACTCATAACTTCCAAACCAAATATCCTTGGCTCTACCAGATTGTTTGTCACAGGGTAAATGAGAAAATAGTAGCTTTCTCTGATACCAAATGATGACCACTTCCGGTAAAATCTGGAGCTTCTGGGGACGGAGGCATTAGCGATCGGGCCCAGGACTTTAACTAGATTGACCTTTGATATTTGTGTTTTAGTTTTAACCTCTTTCGTCAGTAATTCTGAAACACACTTCTGGCTACGCGCGAGGAAACCCGGAAGTGTGTGACGACCGCTTGACAACGGAATCAATACGCAATTCATCAGACGCGCGCGAGCTTTGTTTTCGGAAATTATGACGGCGATTGTAGTGTGTGCAATCAGTTATTACGGATTAATACTTACGCTGATGTGGGAACATTACAAATTGCAATCTTCCTTGTGACGATTGCAGCATTCCCTAAATCTAACACCCTATACAAAAATGGAACCTCTCCCAACCCTACATGTACCGATCAACATCGGTACGCCCCAACCTTAGTCCCTGACTCTTCTTTAGGGATCAACAAGGCGGTAACGTATATTTTTGCTGTCTGTTTTTTTTCCCTATTTTGGTGTGGCAGGAAACTAGCTGTTTTGTCTAGGTTTCCAGCAGTGTTTCTCCCCCCCGTTTAGGAGTCTTAGACTCTTTTTGTGATGTTTTCTTTTAAATCTCACTTGGTGTTTTAGTGCAATTTTGGACCTATTTTTGGCCGTAATTTAGAATGACTGCTGTCAGCTTTTAGCGTAAGGTCCACGTCTTCATCCCCTATCGTGTTTTTGATACGCATTGTCGGGTTTTTGCTACATCCGACTTTCGTTGATTTTGACATTGTCCTATCACAATAGGTTATATGATATTGTAAAATTGTGTTTAGATTAATAGTATTATAGTATTTATGGCATATAAGATGTTGATGCTGATTCGGCTTGCTTTCTTTGTTATTCTTTTCACACAATACAGATGCTCATTACAGCTTTGGTATCACATCACGAGTCTCACTAGCTGATCTAGAATAAATCTTTATAGTTTTACAGATTTAATACCGATCCTTTTGGTGGCGGTCAGATTGCGTTTTTCGATTATTCCGTATCAATTTTGAGCGTTATCCTTGTATATTTCTATTTATTTATAATCCTTTGTTTTTGGATATTGATTTACCGTTTCATTGGATGGTTTTTCTCTATTTTTCCAACTTATTGTTTGGATACGCGTTAGCGCCGAATTTTATTTTTGGGCTATTGTTTCATCATTCAATACTGTTTTGCGGTTCTAATGAGGACCAATCTTGCCGTTCTCTCACATTTCACATCATACTTTTCCAGTAGCTATCAATCTATCAGTCATCGATCGATCATTCACTTCAGTCAATTAATTTATTTCAACTTCTGTACGTGGTGTCAAAGTTTGTCGGAGGAACTAAATTTGATCGCATTTTTATAGGCAGATTAGTAGGTCGCCGGTCGTCAAGAATTGGGTAAGCTTTCTCCGAGTGTCCCCATCCCCAGGAGGAGTTCCTCCGTGCGACGTCCCTGGTTGAACCAGTCGTCCCATTCCGCGTCGCCCCCCGGGCCGCGCAAAGGTTGAGAGAGAACCTTGTGCTGGAATCCTTCTCCACGTGCATTCTGACGCATCTGCACGGGAGGAGACGATTCCCGGGGAACTCATCAGGAGTTGTCTGATGGTGTCCCGAGCCGCACCGGGTAATTTTCAAAACCCGCAGCTGCTCGGGATGAGTTATGCCTTTGCACTCTCAACCTAGCCGACTGGTAGTTTGCATAACATGAAATCAATACAAAGCAAACTAGTGTGTGCACGTATCCATTCGCGAGTTCTCTTGAGAGCTCTCTTGCTTCAAATGACCTTGAAGCTATTAAAGATAACCAAATGCCCACGGCAGGATGGGACGCGCATTAATTAATGAGAGAGAAAAGAGGTCCCTTTGAATACCGTGCTTCAGCAGCGCATGAGCTTGCACAAGAGGCGTTTCACGGTAGATCAAGAACACAACAAGTGTACTCCGGTCCTAAATTATGGTCCAAGTGGGCTCCGCGGTGATCCCAATCCCCAGGGTCATGAGGGATCTTTTTTCTCCAACAAGAAAAAAAACTTTGAGGGGAAAGGAATTCCCCCCTTTATACCGCAGCCTCAACAGCGTGAGCATACGCATGAAGCGCTTCACGTTTTCATTTGTCAAGTTTAGATTTCTTGCCTAATTTCGATCAAGATTTAAAATTTTAATCATATCGATCCTCTAATAATACTATAATAAGGTTTTATGCTTTTGAATGCTATTGTTTATTTAGGATATAGATTGTTTTTAGAACTATATTATAGTGAGAATAGAGTGAATCTTCACGGAAATCATATTTTGAATACCAGAGGTGCACTGTGATGTAGGTTGAGTGGTTTGGAAGCAGTCCCACAGGGTTGTGGCGATATCGAAGCCTTGTTAGAGGTGACCTGTACCTTTGTCTGTTAATTGCCAATCGATATCGTTGTCAGACAGGATTTTCTTTCATACAGGAGCTTTGTTTTTATGGCTCAGTCTCATGTTGTCCTCCAGCCTTTGTGTCGGCGGTATGGTCGGCCTTTTTGTATGGTTGTAGCCGTCCCATGCCTATAGGATTTAGCGGTTGTGCGGCGGCCGTGATCGGTACGTCGCATCCCTTTGTATCCAATCGGTCCTTTCTTCGGCAAGGATCTCAGTATTCGTTGTGCCTTCTTGTACCGCAATGGCAGTCTCGTCTCAACCTCGTGGTGCAGGGGGCTTCCCCCTGTTTTTTTCATCGAACTTTGTCAACTCATCAGAGCCGGGTGAAAGTAATCATTGTCCGGCAGGTATCATAGTCCGGGCTCATAGACGATAACGGAATATACGTGAAACTATGTTGCTGAAGTATCAACTGCATTGATTGCCCCTCTTGTTCCACCCCATTGTGCCCGGACAGTAGGACGCCGGATGACTATATCTCCTGCCACACTGGTAAGGTGGCCGTGAGGAATTATGTTGGTGTCAGCATGGTCTGCGATTCTCACCATTGAGGGGCTGTCTTTGTTCACAGGTGCTTTGTGAGGAGTGATCATCCACTCTCCTTTGAGTCCTGTAAGTAGTTTTCAGAATGAGGAAATAGTTCTGTCTTTGGCCTCCCTCCTTCCCGGGAGTGAAAAGGGAGGGGGGATTCATATGCGTGCGGGCAGGTGTAAGTAGCCTTCGTGTAATGGTATCATGATCAGCTGTTAACCACTTACTGTGCTCAGGTGATCGAGATCTCGATCAAAAAATGTGGCAAGTATTATACAATCTGCCTTTGTTTACAATAAGGAGGTTTTAAGGCGGCTTTGGTTAGTCGTTTGGGTCTTCCGAAGGTGATGTGTGTCACAGATTAGATACACCGTTCCATTCCTTTAATCTAATGCTCTCATCCTGTTTTGTAGGACCCACTTATTTCAAAATGGCTGCGGTGTTGAGGGTGCCATCTAGGTTTATGTTCTCTGATAACTCGCTATGAAGACTTTCATATTATCTAGTCTATGGGGATGATGGGGTCTCTGGATCTCAAGGATGCGTTCCTATACGTTCCTTTAGTTCAAGCTACGTGTTTGTGATTGGTATAAAACAGCCCCCTCTATAGAGCCGTTTTCTTCCATCTCGTTCCGTCAGACGATCTTCTTAGGTTTGGTGTTTGTCCTGGTTAAGTCAGATCCGTTTTCGTCCTACACGTTATTTTGAGGTTCGTCTAGATTATCTTGGTAGTCAGTCAATTTGGCGCCAGGTTTCTAAACAATAATATGTTCAAGATTCTCAGTCTTATGGTATTATTTAGTGGGCATCACTCCTAATCCTGGGGGATCTCCGCAGGGCGGGAGGGGGGGGGGGGGGGGAAGGGGGGGAGGGAACACAAACCGACCTCTGATTCTTTATTCCCATTTCTACACCCTCTGTCGATGTCAGTAGGGTTGTCAGATTTTGTTAGGTTGAAATTCCGTGAGTGTATTTTACATCGTATCTTGGAAGCCGGGGGCGACTCCCGCTCCCATCCGGCATGTTATAGTCGGGTAATGTACCCAACATAGGATGTGAGTCTATATTAAATTAATTTTCATCATACCACTGTAGTACGGTCTCTAGAGAAGTCAGTGATGCATATCAGGATTTGGAGCTCTGTTATATTGCGGCGGTCACTTCCGAGGTTGCCATCGTCTGAGGAACATTACATGGCATTTGTCACGGCAGCCAGGCATTGGTCCCAGCTAGCAGGCCATTTTGCCTGGTTTCAGTTTGCTCTCATGTACGCTATTTTCCAACTTGTTCTAGGGCCTGTTCGGTCAATTTTCGCCGCTGTTTTTTCAGGTTTTTTGCCATAAGTCCATTAACTATCTTCATTGATGCGCGTGGTCCGAACGCCCGCATTCCTTAGACGCTCTATTGATACCGTGGAGAGGTTGGCAGCCTTTTCCCCCTTCTCCCATTAGGTTGAAGTGAATCGAATTGAGGTTTGCGTGTTTTCTTTTTGTTCGTTCTGGTTGACACGTCGGTTTCGGTTACGGCGCTTTGTTGTGTATGGTGGGGATTCACATCGCCTTGTCGACCCAGCAGGAGGTCGACAGGGTCATGCATAGCCCTTTGGGCACTTGTGTGTTTGGATTTTGCCGCACTATGAGGGATATAGCCCTGACCGCAGAGGTCAGTGTAAAGAGAGCCGCACATATGGACGTAGTGCGCCCTCTCGGTTGTTCAAAATACTGAATATGTTGTATGGTTGTAAAGGTCTTATATTCAAGTCCTCCTAAATGTGGTTACCCGATTCAACGCCCTTATGGATAGGCAGTACGCCTACAGTTGGCTATATCTGATATAGGCCGATGAGGGGTTTGTTTACGTAGCTTCCTTGTATATTTCACCATAGCGGTTTGATCCCATGGGACGTCATGGGTGTGTGATTATGACTGTGCCGACTATAGTTTATTCAGCATACGGGAGCTATCAGTATAACACTGCAGGACTGATCACTCAGCATCCACTCGGCTGGACGCGGGGTGGAAGCAGCTATTTATACTATAGTCATCCGGAGCCATGAGCCCGTACTCCATGCTGATTAAAGCTTGAAACTATTTTGCGTGAATAGTCATCTGAATTGAGGGCCCTTACCGTTGTAAGTGGACTGGAACCCGGGGGACTATAAAAATTTTCTACACGATCCGTGGTTTCTGCTTTAGGCTATACCAATGAATATGAGGCCTATGTAATTCTCACGTTTTTTAAGTTATCCGTGTAAACTCAAATAATCAGGCTTAAGTTTTCTGGATGTCTTTAGCCTCTTATATATTTAGATCCATGTTTAATGGAATACTATTTTGGTGCACAGCTAGCATTTGGTGAGCAAGTGGGTTATTCCTTTGTGAATTTGGCACGATAAGCATATGCACACGTATACAGTTAAATGTAGTTTGGGGCTTTATCCCGGATTTCTTTCATCACGGTATACAACGCAAATTGAAATAAGGTAACCAACTGCCGTTTTATGTTGACCATATGGCCTGCTCAAGGTAAGGAACCATTTTGGGGTAGATTCTATTTTCGGAACGTACGCTTATTTTCGCTGTTTTACAAATTGTATTTTTGCAACTAACGTGTTGCAGAACGTACGCACAAAAGGCTATTTAACGTGTTCGTCATTAATTCGATCTGATTCAACAACCCGGAAGTGTTTGGAGTAGGACAATGTGCAAAACAAGGGGAAGACATGTGCACTTTGTTTTGGACATGTTGGCGGAGTTTAAGAGGATTATTAGGTCTGTTCTTTTCTTCAGTGGTTTCATTTATTTGCAGACAAGCTCTTCGTATCCACTCAGCGTAGACTCAGAATTTTTATTTCAATGTTGAATTCGCGTGTTTTCCCTCGCGGTGAATCTTTCCAGCGAAAGATCGATTCACAAGGACGGGGGGGCCATCGTCCGCAATTCTTTTGCATCCATGCTCGTAATTGTTATTGCCATGTTCGAAGAGATTAACAATGTTCGCCCTTGAGTTAGGATTTGGCAGCCTTGGCGATTCCTTTTTTGTTTCAAAAGCCCAGTCAGAAGCTCCGTTATGAACTAAGGGAGTCACCATACATGTAAGATATTTTCGATTAAAACGCCTTTTTCATTCACTCGGGTCACGGTGATCCGAGTGGGACAGCCCTGTCGGCCGATAGAATGGCTTTGTTGTATTTTCGCCGGAAATTTCAATAATTTCTTTTTTATTAATGGAGCTAATTTCTATTATTTATTATTCCTTAAGTTCGCATGTTCTGGTTTCGGTATCCCAGTCATGTAGGCCATATGCTGAATAAAGTTGAAGAACTTGGTCCCCTGGTAAACTAGCTTGAAATATTGGTTTAAAAAAAAAAATCTCCGATTTTTTTTTTTTCTTCTTAGTATACCTAAACTGTAGAGAGGTATAGGCATCTCTATGCCCATAGGGGTTGGGTGTAATCCTTATCACATGTATTTGTAAGCCATATCGATATGCCTCTGAATGTTGGTTCGTAAGCCTAGTTAGAATTCTACCAGAGTGGGGTTCTGTAGGCCGTGATTCAGTAAATTCTGCCTTGTTAGTTGGTTGATGTCTATAGGTCAAGCTAAGAGTAAGACTAGATTGGGACGGTCTCGCAGGGGGACCGCGGGCGTCATCTTTCCGATGTCTAAGGTGAGAGTAAGTTTAAATATCTACCATTTAGATTTCGTATTTGTACCCACATCTTTCTGGCAGTTTTATAAGTAGACCATGGAATTAGCATAGTAAACTTCTATGATAACTCCTGAGTTGACTAAGGTCTTGAGAGATCTAATTTTTGGGAGGAATTATTTTGTAGATACATTTGCCTCCATATGTTCTCACGCTCCTCCGCTCTGTGCAGTCTCTATGCAATTTGTATGTAACCCACATCAGCATAATTATTAATCCATAATAAACGAGTAAAGACACTAAGTGTCTGTTTGTTTATTAGGATTAGTATATACTTACCTGATGTGGGTACATTATACTCCCAGCCCGCCCAGCCCCCTGAGAACCTCTGGCTTGTTGATCTGTAGCCTAAGTTAGAAGAGGTCAGGGATAAGGTTGGGCGTACCGATGTTGATCGGTACCTGTAGGGTTGGGAGGTTCCATTTTTGTATAGGGGTGTTAGATTTAGGGAATGCTGCAATCGTCACAAGGAAGATTGCAATTTGTAATGTACCCACATCAGGTAAGTATATACTAATCCTAATAAACAAACAGACACTTAGTGTCTTTACTCAATTGCAGATGGCCAGTTCTAAAAGCAATTCATCAGCTAGGTGGCAAGGTTATGACTGAAAATAATATAATGCTTTGCTTGAAATTTCCAATTTGCGGATCTTTTACTAGAATCATGCAAAATCAGCCTGTTTTGGCCAAATCTGCCCTTGTGCATCTCTTATTGAAATCTCTAAATTCACCACTGAAAGGTGCTTTACAATTCTGTAAAAGAAAGCTAAATTTTCACATTTTGAATTTAATTGCTATTGTACATTTTGTAGAGACATACCAATCTTATGTGAACCTTTATTTAAATAAAATAAATTAAATGAAAGATAGTTCAGTTGCTTTTATCACACAATGGACAGAGAGATACTGTAGTTTACATTGAATATCAGAAGACAATTTGTGCCATATGTTTGAAGCTGGTAATGACACTCTCTTCCTGTGATTAATGTGTCATGATGGAATGATAGAAATGAACCCTAGAATTTGACCCAGTGAATGCTTTTAAACAAAGTAAATGTGTGTATATAAAATTTGACAGGTATGATAAACATTGAAATTTTTATTCCTAAACACAATATTCAGATGATAGTCACTTGTAACTGATCTATAGACTAAACTTATAATGCATGTGTAAATGAACTTAGTATTGACAAATCCAGGCCCATAACCAGTTTTTGTGTCGCCTGCCCTAAGGCAGGAAGACACATAGGGATCACTTTGTCCACTGTAGTTGTTGTTGTATGTTGATGTCTGTAGACTGGTGTTGTGAAAAAGGGTAACATTTGCCTGTAATATCCACATACTTTGATGGATTTAAACCAAACTTGGGTCACCGGTGCAACATGGCATCCCCCATTTGTTTATGAGGTCAAAGGTCACATACCGAGGTCAAAGGTCATGTGAGGTCAAGTTGTAAAATAGGCTGAAAATGTAAATTGACTTCATTGAAAAGTTGAAGTTCAGTTGGAACCAAACTTGGTTTATGGAGTTACATGCAAACCTTCATGTGTTTATGAGGTCAAAGGTCACATATCAAGGTCAAAGGTGATGTTAGGCCTATCATTCAGAAACTGCGATGGCAGGCGACACAGGCGGTCCGAGGACTGATGTATTTTTTTAAAAGGGGACTTTTGCCCCAAATTTTCCCACCCCAAAAGTAGGGAGATTTGGCAAAAGTGGATCTTTTTTTACTGAAATTTTAACCTTTTTTTTGACAAAATAACACTAAACTCCCTAATTTTTGGCTCGCTCCGCTCACGAAATAAAATTTTTGGTTGGGGGAATCTGCCCCCTCACCCCACTACCACCACCAATGGTTATGGGCCTGGACAAACCTTGACTCAATGGAACAGGTGAGATTTCTCATGGATGAACTGTTCTGACCCATTAATAAGGAGTTACCGTTTACATAACACTTTCAGGGTATGTTGAAAGGGAAAAGGTCCATGAAGGACTTACCCTGGTTTAAATTAAACCCAGGTTCATGTTTACCTGGTATGTAGCGGCGTACGTGATTGGTCAATATGCGTCATGTGACCATGTATAAACAAGCATTTATACATGGCTGCTGTGATGAATGCTGAAAGTGGTCAAAAATTTTTGTAATTTTGTAAATTTTTGTAATTTTGTAAATAATAGTTAGCAGAAACTATGGTAAACATGAATGGGGTTAATTCATAGGATTTTGGGTATAAACATTGTTTATGCCCTCGGGCATAAACAAGTGTTGATACCCCAAATCCCATGAATGAACCTTTGGAGAATAACCATATATATTTAGTTAAACCTCTTAGAAATCCCATGCTATTACCATGTGTTTTGACCATGTGAATTGTTTGATTCTTTTATCACTTCATGTATGTGGACTGATATTTTGTATTAGTATTTGGTCTGAGTTGTTTTCAATTTAAAACAACTTTTAATGAACACTGTCTTGTGTACTCTATAAGCTGAAATATCGGCAGTGTATTTATGTGGCCAATTTTGCAAACCATAGAAAGAATGAAATCCGACAACCCAGATATAATGCAATTAATTGCACTACATGTTTGGATCATGGAAAAAGGGGCAACAATTTGGAAAAATTACCATGATGTTTGGGACCATGAAAATATCTATACACAAAAAATACGCACTTTGTGAACCAATTTGGGGAATTGACAGCGTTAGCAGCCGAAAATAACTGTAACATGGAAACATGCGGTTACTAACATGCAAATTATGTATTCCTGCTTAAAAAGATTGTTTACATAATTAATATGCCTCACAATGCCCAATCTTCATAATATTGTGTTTGCCAAACTGCCATGTCATGCGCTATGGTTGCAACCAGAGGGTGTATTGAGTCAATCCCACAAAGCACCAGTCTTGGGAAATTTCACCTCTATAGGGTCATGTGATCCCACAAAAATCCTATACTAAACACATAAAAATCCTGACTTTTAAGCTCATTTTAGCCCACAAATTGCTAGTACTTAGGCAATTTTTAGCCTGATCATGAAATGCCCTTTGGTTCTTAAACTTTTGGAACACTTTTATCCCTAAGTACTGACATGTCATGTGTTTAGTATAGTATGGTATAGGCACATTGCTATGCATTGTGGGATTGATTCAAAACACCCTCTGGGTTGCAACAGTCACTGTGCAAAGTCCATGTTGTTTCAATAGCAAGATTTGTATATACTTTGTTTGGTCTCAAATAAGAGACTGACATCATAATTCATGCAGTAACATTAAATATGTGGATATGTGGAAAGAATTTTGGGGGCAAGTCAATTTCGGTTCTGAGGGTGGTTTGAATCAATCCCATAATGCATTGCAATGTGCCTATACTGTACTGCACTAAACACATGTAAGTACTTAGGGATAAAAAGTGTTCCAAAACCTTAAGAACCACCAGACATTTCATCATCATGCTAAAAATTCCTATAACGCTTTGTGGGCTAAAATCAGAGTAAAAGTCAGGGTTTTTAAGTGTTAAGAATTAAGAAATAAAGGGCGATGTAGTATGGGCGAATAATGTGTCCGAGGTCGGAAAAAATAATGGACGAGGCGCATTATGAGCCGATAAATAATACTGCAAACCCTTTATTTCTATTCTATTACTGACAGTGGCGTAACCAGTGGGGGAGCCGGGGGCAAGCTTCCCCCCTCCCCCCCCCCCCCCCCCCCCCCCCCCCCGACACCAAAAAATCGGGAAGGGGAGCCCAGAAAAATGGGGAAGACGGAAAAAAGGGAGAAGGAAGAGAAAAGAAAAAGAGAGAGAAAGAAAAAGAGGGAAAGAGAAGAAAGGGGAAAAAGAAAGAGGGAAAGAGAAGAAGAAAGGGGAAAGAAGAGGGAAAGAGGGAAGAAGAGAAAAAGAAAGAGGGAAGATAGGTTGACCTTTTGACCCTGTCCTCCCCCCTGCATTATTGCAGAATAATGGGCAGTAAACTGACCAATCAGAATGCTGCATTTTCACTAATGGGCAGCAGAGGTAATAGAATAAGATTTTGTGGGATCACATGACCCTATTGAGGTGAAATTTCCTATAAAAACAGCTCGGCATATCATTATGGGATTGTCTCAATACACCCTCTGGTTTTGGTTATTCCTCCCTGTGTCAAGATTTCAATGAAGGATTATAGAGCTTTATTCAGTCAGGCACATAATCCCCCATTTAGTACAAGAAAGTTGTTTGGCTTGAGAATTACCACTGGACCACAGAGGACTGTGCTTACGTGGATACCGGAGAAGAGAAACGAGCGCTAAGGCCTAAAAAAAAATTGTTTGATTGGCGTAACATAGAAAAAAAAATAGGGTAGGTAGGTCGGATTTTTTTTTTTTATGTTTCACATACCAGAACACAAAATATATGACACACATACAAAAACAAATGGCACATCTTCACTTTTTCTGTAACACATCTTTTTATTTGTCATTTTGAATGTCCTGCAATCCTTTAGAGTACCGAAGTATGACGTCATTAAATTCCTGTTTTTGCATTTCAGCGTTTTCATGACCATATATCAGTAAAACATGATGGAAAACCCTCACAAATGAAAATATTTGTTTAACGTGGTTTTTAAAACTTTTTTTTTTTGCACACAAAAAAATAAAAATATTTAGGGTCGGCGGTAAAAATAGGGTCGGTGTAACCAACTGATAGACCTCACAGGGTTAATTTTTATTTCAAGCAAGTGAAGCTCAGACTACTATTTCCTATTTATCTCCATTTATTTGTATTTATGAAACTTGACCATGGTGTTTACCGATTAGCAATGTGAACAATGCTGATATCGATCAATAAGGTTGATTCTAATTCTGATTCGTTGCCAATATTTGTACCAGCATGAGTAACACACATAATGACTTGAACTAAATCCAAATAAAACTGTTTTGATGTCCTTGACTGAGTGTTCCAAATTTAAGAGGCAGAAAAGTTTTTACTTACCAAATAAATACCATTGAAATTCTGTTTTTTTTTGTTTTTTTTTTGGTTTTGTTTTTTGGGCCCACTTTGCAATCCGTTGTGCGTGTGTTGTTGTGTGTTTATGTGTGTGTTTATGAATGTGGCACTAAATTGTTTTTTTTTTAAATTTACCTCAATTGAAAAGTTGAAGTTCAATTGGAACCAAACTTGTGTCATAGGTGCACCATGGGATTCCTCATATATTGAAGAGTTCAAAGGTCATGTGCCAAGGTCAAAGGTCATGTGAGGTCAAGTTGAAAAATAGGCTAAAAATGTCGAGTTGAAAAGTTGAAGTTCCAACTTGAGTCATAGGTGTAACATGGGATCAAAGGTCAAAGGTCATGTGCTAAGGTCAAAAGTCATGTGAGGTCAATTTGTAAACATAAGCAGAAATTGGAGTTAAATGGTACTGGTATCCCAATTTACCATATTTATTATTATAATACTTAAGAATGCGTTTTGAAGGGCAAAATATTTTTTTTAAATCTTAACCGAGCGACTCTACCTGTGGGAGAGTGATAAAGGACCATTTTCATTTTCTTTGGCCTATTAAGTTGGTGTAATGCAAGATTTGTCAAAGGCAGGGATAGTGTTTGCATGTTGGAACCACCTGTCTTAACAGAAACTTAAAGGAGAACCCGTACAACGAATAATCTATATTACTAAAAAAACCAACTTTGTTTGTTTGTGGGTTTGTCCGGCTATGCGTTTCGCCATCCTTTAACGTACGGATATGAATTTTGGTATGGTGGTAGAGCTCCAACGTACGAGGTTTGTGGTCACGTTTTCGAGGGGGTCATGTGGGGGTCAGAGGTCATCCAGGGGTCATTATTGGATAACTTGGCCGTGCTTTGACGTATGGATATGAGATTTGGTGTGGTGGTAGAGTTTTGCCGTACGAGTTTAGTGGTCACGTTTTCGAGGGGTCATTTGGGGTCAAAGGTCATCCAGGGGTCATTATTGAATAACTTGGCCATGCTTTGACGTATGAATATGACTTTTGGTATGGTGGTAAAGTTTTGCCGTACAAGTTTAGTGGTCACGTTTTCGAGGGGTCATTTGGGGTCAAAGGTCATCCAAGGGTCATTATTGGGTAACTTGGCTGTGCCGTGACGTTTGCATATGAGATTTGGTGTGGTGGTAGAGTTTCGCCATACGAGTTTAGTGGTCACGCTTTTGAGGGGTCATTTGGGGTCAAAGATCATCCAAGGGTCATTATTTGGTAACTTGGCCGTGCTTTGACGCATGGGTATGAGTTTTGGTATGGTGGTAGAGTTTTGCCGTACAAAATTTGTGGGCATGTTTTCGATGGGTCATTTGGGGTCAAAGGTCATCCAGGGATCATTATTCGGTAACTTGACCATGCTTAATAACTGACTTAAATGTCCGGACTGCTAATTAGGTCGAATACAGTGCCTTCTGAAAACATTCCAGTATACTGATCTAGCGGGTATACTCAGCTAGCGGGGGCCCGCGCGCAGCGCGGGCTCCCCGCTAGTATTATAAAATAATTATTGACCATATCGAGTGGTTGCATCAAAAAACGGAATTATATTAACCATAATAATGAATTAAAACAATCTAGTCTGACCATGCGCTATTTAAAATTCGCGCTTGTGTATAACATGTTATGCGATACGGTCAGCACGTTTGCGTCATGCATGGCATAAAAAATACACATTATGAAAGCGTCACATATGAAGGTGTATGACGCTACTGTGCCATCCATATCACATAACACATCTACAATATTCCATATACACTAGCAGCGAATTCAAATAGCGATTGGTCAGACAAAATGATGTAATTAATTTTAATGGTTAGTACAATTCAGATTATCAATGAAGCCACTCAATATGTGGTCGATAATTATTTTATACAGTATATTGTATAACATTCGTAGGATCAGTTCTCCTGTAACACTAACCCCCCCAAAAAGCTCACAAAACCAACCAGTGGTACATATGTGCAGACTTTGTGCGATTCAGTGATTTTACAACAATCTGCACTACGCTTATGTGTGAGATTTTGTGAGTTCAGTGGTTACAGATATGGACACCAGCTGTAGATTTTGTGAGATTCATGATTTAAAAGTCTGAATCCAGGATTTCGGAAATATATTTTTTTGTGTAATAATGAAAAAAAAGTCAACTGAACTAAAGATAGCAAACTAAAATGAACAATTCGAAATTTGAGATGAATCAGATTTTTCGTTTGATGCAGTAAACATTAAGTGTAGTATTACGTCCCATAGGATACTGTGTATAACAAAAAAATTCCGGATCCGGAATTTTATAATAAAGTTGTTGATTTTCTATATGAAGGAATCCGATTAAGCTAGCAATTTCAAAACAGTGATAGTATATGGACAAGCATTATGTACATGCAAAAAAACACATTTTTTTTGGAAATTGAGGGCCGCCCCTCCCAGGAAATTCTCTGAGTCGGCCTTCAAATAAGTTAATTCTATAATGTGAGCTAATGTGAGATTCAGTGAGTTCCTAGTCAAGAATTGAAATGTGTGATTGGTGAGATCAATGATTTATAAGTGACAGATATCCTTTGCTGTGTGGTTTTGTGAGATTCAGTGGTCCCCTTGGGGAACGTGTCTTGTGGGGTTAGGGTTAAAGCAATAACACTAACAGCACATTTTTGCAAGAGCGCTCCAATTTTCAAAATTTGATATTTTTGCCACAGTTATGTTGTAATTGCCTAGGAAAATACACCTGCCGGCAGGAGAATGCTCAAAAAGTGTATTTATTAATAAATAACGATTTGTGATTAGGCTTGGGATCCAGATTGTATTTAATCGGCAGAGCTGGAAATGCTAAGGTTTATGTCCTTCCATGATGAAATAGTGCCACCTCAAAAAAATTACTCTAACTTGACTTGCTGAACCAAAACTCTAAACAAAACTAAGGGATAGCGTAGACACGTACGTGGCGCTATCCCGGCTATCCATATTGGAAGGCCGTTTCCAGCAGCCGTCGCATAGTAATTATTCTAATTACAAAATTCCTTCGTTGGCCCGACGGAAAAATAGACATTTTCGCGCTAACCATTCACAGGTCAGTTTACTAACCAGTTACCATGGCAACCGTTTGTAAAAATCTTGAATATTTTTGAAAAATTGGGGAGCTCTTCACAAAAAGTGCTATTATTGCTCCGGCCATTAATTCTATTACATGACACGCGTGGGGGTCTTTCTTATGCGTGACACTGCGCTTCTTGCAATCAGATGGTGCACCATTTCGGCGGGCTTGCAAGCGTACCTGCCACTAGTAACAAACAATTATGCCGACGAAGATAGTTTAGGAAATTATACGTAGCATGAGACTTCACTAAGTTTGAAATTTTTACCTTTTGTTATTATTTTGCAGTCAAGATGCTTAAGAACATAAAAACTATTAAGATCCCAACTCTCACAAGAAATAGCTGTAAAGTTGGCTGAATTCATCCGCCATCGAGCTGCCGCCTTGTTAAAGTCCCCAAATGGATTGATGAAGTAATGAGGAAGGTGAGTTGAGTGAATTTAAAGGTGAGCTTTGCAACGAGAGATTCACTCATCAGTGTCCCTAAAAAATCGAAAGTACTAAATTTTGCCCAGAGTAAACGACTTGCCATCAAAAAAGTCCCCATCTGAAGGATTTAAGATGGGTTAAGTTTCTTTGATAGAAAAATTGTGAAATTTCTAATTTCGTATAGGATCAAAGAACTTTGGCCTGTCACAAACTTTTGAGTTACCACCCCCCCCCAACACGCTCTGCGTCACCCATATCCCATCTTCTGGGAAAAAGCTTCAGGAAAGCAGTAGCTTCAGAAAGCGTAGCTTGGGCTATGCGTTTGACATAAATAAAACACTACAAAATGTTTGCAGGGCAAATTTGGCCTTCCCGAAAACCCATTTAGCCCCCCCCCCCACTTTATCTATCAATGGAGACCATTGCTAGTCCCCAAAATACTAGTTCATTCATTTTTTAAGAGGGCTGTGAAAGAAATTGATTAATTTAAGGCTTCTTGTTTAAAGTGCAATACATGACAATGACCTTGGCTTTGAAATCATATTTGTTTGTACCAGTATCAAAGACATGGAGGTATAAACCTACCTGGTGGCTATCTTTGTTTATTCTCTTTGCCAAAGATTTAATCTTCATGTGATACCTTGACAACCCTGACCTAAATAAGTTCACTAAACCTTGAACGGGTCAGAGGTACAGCAGTAGTTGTTATTGGTGTAGATCCTTCCGTTTTACGGAAGCACCTTCTGAAGATGGGACAAATAATTAGAGAATAAAAGATAGGATTTGTTGTTTTGCCTATCTAATATCGTGTCATATTGGATGGGCAGTCCAATATTTTGAGTAGTGATGCCGGCGCAGCCGGTATCCACTACGATAAAAATATTGGATTGCCCATCCAATATGACACGATATTAGATAGGCAAAACAACAAATCCTATCTTTTATTCTCATTCTTATTTAGTTTTGGTTGTTTTAATCAACGAAAATATTTTTATTTCAATAATATTAGTTAAAAGGGCAAAAATATTCCCCCGCTGTCAAAAATGAACCAACCCGTACTAGCTGCGTGCACTGCGTAACCTTATACACGCGCGCGTAAACACCTGCGAGACGACGCACTATCTAATATCGTCTCATATAAGAATGGCAACAACCAATGATATTGCGTGTTTGCTTACTAAACCCCGCCCACTGAATAAGAATGGGCAGGTAATAGTCTAGTTTCAATCTTTAACCCTCTGAGAACTACTACCTATGATAGATTCTGTCTGATTGGCTCATTACAGGACACAACATGATATGACCCTTTCAGAAACCAATCAAAAAAGTCCTCTAATAACTCAATGTAAACCATACCACCATCCTTACAGTATCTCTGATTTGGTGTTACATTGCGCATTGGCCTGAGTGGATCGGATCATGTCATACAGAAAGCACTCTCAAAAGGAGTCTAACTTCAGACCTTGGTTTAATCCAGGGTTAGTCCTACATTAATGGACCTTTTTGTCCTTTCAAAATACTCTGAAAGTGTGTTATAATGGAGTGGGAAAACTTCTCCAGTATAGGTCAGAATGACTGATCTATGAGAATTTTTCTCACCTAATACATAGCACTTTCAGTGTATGTTATAAGAAAAACGGTCCATTCATTATGGACTGAGTGAAGGAGGGAGTCTAACTTTAGACCTGAGTTTAAACCAGGGTTAGTCCTACATGAATAGACCGTCCCCTTTCAAAATACTCTGAAAGTGTGTTATAATGGAGTGGGAAAACTTCTCCAGTATAGGTCAGAATGACTGATCTATGAGAATTTTCTCACCTAATACATAGCACTTTCAGTGTATGTTATAAGAAAAAAGGTCCATTCATTATGGACTGAGTGAAGGAGGGAGTCTAACTTTAGACCTGAGTTTAAACCAGGGTTAGTCCTACATGAATGGACCTTTTTCCTTTCAAAATACTCTGAAAGTGTGTTATAATGGAGTGGGAAAACTTCCCCAGTATAGGTCAGAATGACTGATCTATGAGAATTTTTCTCACCTAATACATAGCACTTTCAGTGTATGTTATAAGAAAAAAGGTCCATTCAATAAGGACTAACCCTGGTTTGAACCCAGGTCTAAAATTAGACCCCCTTTGTGAATACCAGCCAAAAAATTCAGCCTACAGCATAAGTGTGATGTAATACAAGGAGAAAATCCCTCACCTGTCCCATCCATGAGGAAGTTTTCACCTGTTACATCTCACTTTCAGAGTGTGCTAAAAGAGAAAAAAGTCCATTAATAGGACTAACCCTGGTTTAATCCAGGTCTAAAGTTAGACTCCCTTTGAGAATACAAGCCCATATGGAGTCTGATGGAAGTTTCTACCTTTTTAAATCTGGTTTATGTTGTCTTTATATTTTCAGATGGCTTCATTTTTTACTACATGTTGAATTTGAAAACCCCCAGTTCCAGAGTGTTGTAGATAAAATAAAATCACAGAATATCGAAGGCGAAGTAAAGTTTGTTAGGTAAGTGCTGGGGCTGGGTTTCACTACAAAAGAAGAAAGCAAATTTGGAAAACAGAATAAAGGCGTGCAGAGTGCAAAAGAAATTCGCCTGTTAAAGGTCCATGGCCCGCTCGCTAATAGCCTCGTCCCCAGGGACCCCAGATTTTACCGGAAGTGGTCAAAATTTTGGTATCAGAAGAAAGCTACTATTTTTCTCATTTACCCGGTGAAATCTTAGGGCTAAAGGATGTTTGGTTTGGATGTTATGAGCGAAAATGTGCCCCTTTTTGGTCGACCAATATTAATTTTACACAGTACTCTATGGGGATTGCAAAATCACGTTTTTAGCTCTCACATCAAAACGGGTTGAAATATCGGCGCGAGACTTTACAGATGTGTTTTGGGGGTGAAGGCTATTCTATCAAGATGAAAAACTTATAGACTTAAATCGGGCCATCCCCCTTTAAACATGTTTTATGGGCGCTATCATATCATATTCCCTTGCCCCAACCTTTTGTGGAAAAATGAAATTTACACAGGACAGAAATTACTATGCAGTGGCCTATGGCATGAACACACTTTTACCGGACACTCAACAATATTTATGAAGGAGTCTAGGTTTACCGCCGGGTACCGCTACTCCATTGCGATACACACGCTAAAGAATCTTCAAATCACCAACAAAGCGAGACACAACGTGCTAATTACGACGTCACACCATGCATGATGCTTGTCGTGTGATCTATTCCAACCAATTACTTCACAGGGTTGTGCATGTACAATCGGGGAAAGAACAATGCGCTGTGACACGAGGTTCCGATAGCTCGTGTGAAGTGAATAAAAAATAGGAAATATTGAAGCTAGCAAAACGGTATAATGGAACGATGTCATGATTGGGAAATGTTTTGAAGAAGTGTGGTTTGCTTTGTGCATATTAAGACTGTAAAGTGTACTAAAGACGATGTCAGAACTAAACCACTGACATTTTCGCTAATATGGACTTCGATGTATTGCAACACAAATTGTACTAAGGGTCTACGAAATTATTATGAGCAAAATGAGAATGAAATATAATTTGAGAATTTGGCACAGGGCCTGGCTTTGTGTGCTTTGGTATAGCGCTATACAAGTGACCCAACTAATGTTAATTATATTAAGCAGTGGCGCGCTTTTCAATATGATCTACCGATGTTGTAAAGAAGTTCGTTTGTGTAAGCGTGATACAAACAATTGTGCCTATCAAAATGCATTATCAGAATCAGCTGAAATTTTGGAAATAAGCTCTTCTCAGGGATATCTAGTGAGCTATAAAAAACTGAGGTGCTAGCATCACAAATGCACCTTTAGTAACACCTATAACTGTGAATACAGGTACTTTTCATTACTAGTGTAGATAAATCTATATAGTATCTATCTTTATTGGGTTTATCTGAAGCCGTTCTTTGTTATCTAGGAGTTATCAAAAGGTTAACCTCTGCAATGTTTACTTATGCAAGTGTTTACGTTTTAAAAAGGTTGAAAACTGTTATGCATTCAATCAACTTGGACTCGGTTTTAAGTGCTTATTGAATTATTATTTGAAATGTTTTGCATGGAAACCACTCTCTGCAAACTACTGAAAGCGTGTGTGTGTGTGTGTTTGTTTTCCAGGGACAAATTGTTGGCTCTTCAATTTGATATGGGATAAAATGTGATGCTTATATCATTAAAACCCAGTTTAAGCACATAGCCATATTGCAAGTTCTCAGACATAACCATGATAACAAGTGATATTTAAATAGTTTTATTTGCACATGACTTCTCTTATCTGTCTGTTTCTCCCTTTTCTCTGCAGACAATTAGTAGCAGAAACAACCAGTCCAGTTTTGTTTTGTCATAACGATGCCCAAGAAGGTATGTTCCCATGTGATTTTACAATAGGGCTGAAATGAGCCAAATTATTGCACCTTATATTTTATTAGCCGATAGTACCGATAATTGATCAGCTAATGCTACCAATAATTGATCGATCACAAGTTACACAATCTGAAATAATTTCGCTAATATGGAAAAAAGCCGATTACCCAGATGGTATTTTTGTGTCGTCTGCCTTAAGGCAGGGATCACTTTGTCCACTAGAAGATACCAGTAGCTTCCCACAATGCATTGCTTCCATTGGAAGTTTTTTTACAGGTTGCCATGTGGATCGTTAGAGATGAAACGCTCTTAAAATGCAAGTTTGTGATCAGTACTGTCAATTTAGCCATGTTTCATCACTAACGACCCACATCAGTACCTGTACAAAAACCTCCATTGGAAGCAATGCATTGTGGGAAGCTATTGAAATCTTCTCTTGTTGATGTCTGTTGTCTGTCGTGAAAAGGGGTTAACATTTGCCTGTAATATCCACATACTTTGATGGATTTAAAACAAACTTGGGTCACATGCATCCCCCATTTGAAAAAGGGTTAACATTTGCCTGTAATATCCACATACTTTGATGGATTTAAAACAAACTTGGGTCACATGCATCCCCCATTTGATGTTGAGGTCAAAGGTCATGTGAGGTCAAGTTGTAAGATGGGCTGAAAATGTAAAATTGACTTCAATTGAAAAGTTGAAGTTCAATTGGAACCAAACTTGAGTCATAGGTGCAAAATGGAGTGCCTCATTTGTTGATCAGGTCAAAGGGCACATACCAAGGTCAAAGGTCATGTGAGGTCAAGTTGTAAGATGGGCTGAAAATGTAAAATTGACCTAATTGTAAAAGTTGAAGTTCAATTGGAACCAAACTTGGTTTATGGAGTTTACATGCAAACCCTCCATTTGTTTATGAGGTCAAAGGTCACATAATAAGCTCAAAGGTCATATGAAGCCTATGATTCACAAATTGCAACGGCAGGCGACACAAGCGGTCTGAGGACCAATGTATTTTTTATTATATAATGCATACAAATATTCCTGTCATTCGATTGGTGGGTATGATTACACCACATGGTATAAAATATTATTTGCTAGTTCCTAATGTTTCACAGGAGGGAAAAAGTTACCATAAAAAGTGACTACTTTTCTCAAGAAATTGAACTTTTCCCTGCATCGACCTTACCCTATAGTGATTGATCTGACCTGACCTTTGACACTGCAGCACTCCTCAGTCAGACATGTTTGCTCACTGTGTTTGTATTTGTTTTCACTTTGCCATAGAGTAATTTTCCAGAGTTTTTGACCAAAATCAACAATTCTTATTGGCTTTAGCTATTGGTGAAAATGCATTGGGGGAAATTACTTGATTTAAAATGTTTTAGTAAAATGCCTCAAGATGATTCAAAATCAAATGCACTGTCAATCACCTGGGACAGGTCTAGCAATTTGTGGTAGAGAAATCACTGACTTCAAAGATAGCTCAAATTGTTGGAATATTTTTATTTGTGAAACTAGTACAGTGGCCCTTTTGACCAAATTTGGTGGTCATAGGGCATTTCTATGCAAATTGACCTCTATATGACTTTTGACCATTTCGGTCACTCTGAAACCCTGATAACAAACATCAGACTGACCTCCCCTACCTTCATGCCAAATGTCAGCCCTGTTTGTCAAAGCATAACGCAATGCGTTGCGGAACAGAGAGGTCTCATTTTTTTAGTAGTATAGATGGTCAAAATACCTCAACTCTGTGATTGAAAACTGTAGACCTACTGCAGTCTACACTCACCTTAGGTAGGTCAATAATTGTATACTTCCCCCAACAACCTCATCCTTTGAGTCAAAAGTACGGTGGGTGTAATTAAATGAACACTACACAATTTATATTGGTGAAATAAGGCATTTTTTCTCATAGTAAAAGTTACAGGACTTCTCCCCCCTCCAAACCGAGGTGAAATACCTGTAGCAATACTTTTGGGAAACAGAATGCCCGGGGTTGAGGTGGGTGCCCTAGTACAAACTTGATATGAACTGGATATGGATAGCCTCTGTCAAAGACTCCTCAAAATTTTGTCCACTAACTCTGACAGGATTGCCAAAGGCAAAGGAGGAGAAGCCTAAAGGCATCTTTGCGCAAATAGGCATACTTTGGTGCAAGCGTAATGTGTCGTTCAAAGTATTATGTGATCATCATAAGGGGAAATGT
>JAMKCH010015762.1:0-23898 GCA_023653785.1 Ophioderma brevispina
CTTTACCCACTTTGGAAGGAAAATTATGACCATGGTAAAGATTATTCCTTAAGAATTCTAGGCTGACCTTGGCAATCTTGTGAAATTCATACCAAAGAGCCAAACACTGATTAGGGCAAAGAGGTGGCAATTTCAAATTAAATAATCCCAACTTAATTTTAAAAAAAAATAACTCAATTTGTAGTTTCCACTGCAAAAACTGTGTAGGAATCCTTAGGTTCCTTCTAGTATTTGTATACAAAGTTTCCCCAACTTAAACATTTTTTTTTATTTGAAAAAGTCAATGTTTCTGTAATTTTTCTGGAGTCTGAACTATATTGCTTGTATGTACCAGGAAGTTTTTGTTAGCATGGCCTGATAATCAGTGAGGTTGATTTTGAAATTCATCTCCAAAAACCACTGACCTTTTATACAAGGTTTCTGTCTATCTTCAGTAGATCACATTGATGTATCACAAAAGTGTAAGTTAACATTATTTCATTTAATCCATATTGTTATTTTTTCTAACATATTCTTGCATACAGACACAAATGTGATATGGACTACCCTATACAACACATGTAAGACCAGTAAGTCTATGTGCTTCATTCTCCAATCAAGTTAATAAGCTGTGCCTTTAAATAACTTCGATTACTGCCTTTTCAAAAGTACCTGTAAAATAATTATTTGTTCTGATACTCCAGCCTTAACTCTTCAATGATGAAGCTATGTAAAGTTAATGTCAGAAGTGTATCCAAAGGCCATTGACGTTTAGTCCAATGTTTCTTTTTATCTTCAGTAGATAGCTAATTAATATATTGTGTATAAATAGAAACCATGACTTGCTAATGTACAGCCCTAGGCCTCATTTCACATATGGCATTTGTCTATTGGATAAAAGACTTGAATACAGGAAATGCAAGTAATCTGAGCTCTCCTAAATATGGCAAGGCAAGTGTTTACATTGGCCCACTTCTATTACAAACTGCCAAGTCATGATCATTAATCAGCTTGATTTAGGAATTTAATTTCCAAAAGCCATTGACCTTACACATGTTTCCTTCTGTCTTCAGTAGATAGTCATTAATGTGTCACGGAGCTAAGTTTAACATATTCAGATTGTAACACAATTAAAGTCATTACTAATTGATCAGAGCTGTGCGTAATATCCATCCTATGTACAAATCTCTTCTGCAGACAAAACACATTAATGTGACATGGTCTAGCAGATCAGTGGTATAGATCATTGGCCTAATGTGGCCTGCCTTCCGTTCAAGAATGGCATCCGGAATAGCGAGCCATGATGCAGATATCCTCACCATGCTGACAATAAAAGATTACTGCAAAATATTCAATCAATTTTTCTGGCAGATACCAAACCCAATTCAACTATTCCTGACCACTGCCCTTTCCTGATGCTGCATAGCAAGTGCAGTGTACGCTAGTAAGATCCCCTCTTATTCACCAAAGCAACATATATCTTAAGCTAGGCATACTGTAGAACATAAATGCATGATTTCAAGGCCTGCAATTAAAGTGGAACAACAAAATATATGGATATGTGGTAGTTAGTCCCTCCACCCCCTAGTCCCTGCCCTCGTCTTTCTTCCATGGTGGTTGCTCACCTTTTAAACCTGCTATCACATCCAAACAAGCATTGAAAGGGTCCAATTTCAGCCGCTTGGCATTGTCAATGTCTTAGTCAAAAAAGGGCACATTCATTCATGTTTCGAGTAATTTTATGTAACATAGTGAAGGCAGAAAAATTAAACGGGGAAAAGAATATGCATTTTTCATCAATTCCTTGAATTTAAATTACTTTGCCTGAAATTTGCCTGGACTTTGTTCCAATGTTTGCTTATTTTCACTAATAGTCCTGGCCAGTAACTTGTCTGGCAGTTTGCTTCCCATGGAGTTAAGATGTTTTTCCCTTCATGCTATTTAGGGTATTTTAATGTAACTCTGCATTAATGAATGCAAAATTGTATTACGCCCTTTTGGTATCTCATATAGAGGATGGCTGACATGGATGTATCAGATCAGGTGCATGTGACCCCGGGTCCTCCCCTTCCTCCTCTTTCTTTTCTTCTTCCTCTTCCTCTCTTATTTTGCTTGTTATCTTACCCTCTTCTTCCTCTTTGTCCTCTTTGTTGTTCCTTTTTTCATCTCCCCCTTCCTCTCATTTTCCTCTTTCTCTCTTACTTCATCCTCCTCTTCTTTTCTCCTTCCTCTCTTCTGCCTCTTCCTCATTCTCTTCTCTTCTTCTCTTGCCTCTCCCATGTCAGAGTTGTTCTCTGTACATGCCATTGGCTAACATTGTTTAAGAACTTAATGGCGTACACATACTGCCAAAATTAAACATCCTGATCTTTCAGCTCATTTCTTCTCCTGAGACATTAGGATGCGCCACATATTAATATTCCCCCATGAAAAACTTGAGTGCTTGACGATGATGACCACAAGTATGATGATGACCAACCGTGGTGAAGATTTAATGTGATCTATGTATTACACTTAGTGACCCAGGTGTATTAACTTGACAACAACCTTAAACTTAGCAATAACAGCACATTTTTAAAGAGCGCCCCCAATTTTCAAAATCTGATTTTTTGCACAGTTATTGTTGACAATTGTCTAGGAAACTATACCTCGAACGTGAATGCTCAGAAATGTGTATTTATCTTAAAATAAGCGATTTTTGTACTTAGAATTGGATTCCAGATTGTACTTAACGCAGAGCTGGAAATCTACGTTTATGTCCGCTCGCCCATGAATGAAATAGTTCCCCTCAAGATAATGACCTCTAACTTGACATTCCTGAAATAACTAGGGATGGGCGTAGACCCGTACATGGCCATGGCGGCGCCGGGGGGGGGGGGGGGTGTGGGGGTGGGGGGGGGGGGCATTTGCCCCCCCCCCCAAATATTTTTGTTCTTGCCCCCCCATTTTGTGGCCCCCCCCTTTCGAAAGAAAAATGAAGGTTTGGGCCAAATTCGGGCAAAAATTCAGTGATTGGGGGCCAAAAATCAGCGATTTTGGGCCAAAATTGGTGAAAAATTCCAAATTTTTCCATATTTTTCCCCCCAGAATTTCACTTTTGCCCCCCCAAGATTTCACTTTTGCCCCCCCCCCATTTGCCCCCCCCCAGAAAAAGAGGTCTGGTGCCGCCACTGTACATGGCCTATTTTCCGTCGGCTATTTCATTTGGAAGTCCGTTTCCAGCAGCCTGTTGAATTATTATCGGAATTTCCATATAATTATTCTAATAACAAATCTTTTGTTTGCGACACCTAGACGTATTCTCCAGCTTAACCATTCACAGGTTAATTTGCTAACCAGTTACCAATGCAACCATGTAAAATTCTCAAAATTTTTGAAAAATTGGGGGCGCTCTTCAAAAACTGTGCTATTATTGCTCAAGTTCCTCAATGTGATATGAAATTTGAACTTTTGGTATTTCATATTCATGTCCTATGGTTCAGTGTCCCTTAAGAATGAGTTGTTGTTCTTACTTCTTAGGTATGTCCAAACACAGTAGTTCTCAATTATCTAGCCAGAGTGTTGTACAATTTATGTCCTGCTGTCTACAAGGTCTTTTTGCGTGCATTGGTTGATCAGCATTGGCAGACCACGAGATGATCCTTGTCTTGGGTACTGTTCCCCACCCACAGGTAGTGTCCTGATCTGCTTCCAGGTAGCCCCAGGGAGTCTAATAATAATGGGAGCGGGGGGGTGAGGAACTCCACCCATTTGGTTGAAGCTCGTCCGACTGTCCCTCATGTTGAGGGCAGTGTTCAAATTTTAGTGGACTTGATGAGAACCTAATAAGAGTTCATCCAAATTGTAACATTTACTCTTGTTCAATAACGCTATTACAGAAATAAAATCTAAATTAAAGATAAGTAAGCTATGCTTATCTGATAAGTTTTGTTTTCTCTTTTCTTTTTCCTGTTTGTAAGATGATGAAATACCAATTTTTGGATATACTTCGTAGTGTTACAATCACAAGCAATCTTGTAGGACTTTCCAAGCCTGTCTACCTAAGTCATTACATAACCATGGCTATCCCCATACTTGCGAGGGGGCGCTATAACAGCGGTCCCATGGCTTTGTACATGCTAAATAAGGAGTTTCACATGCCTGGTAGCCCCACTTCTGCAAGGAAACCTTAGATCCGCCGATCAAAGGTTCTGTAGAATGAGTTTTATAATACAATGTTAAAGTGAATGTTACTTAATGATATCAAAATTAACTATATAGGGTGACCAAAAATGCAACCAGTGGCTCTACAGTGATGTCGTCATGCGTTTCATTTTTATCGGGAAAATATTTGTAGAACAGTTACATAACAGTGAGGCATACTGAATGACTATTGTCACAAAACAATACTTTCTATTAGATCAGTTTTATAGCATAGTGTATTAGATACAGACTTTGGATGCAAGGGTTACTGGTTCAAATCCCTGGGACCTTCTAACATTAAAATTCAGTGCAGAGCAAGTATCTACAACTTGAATAGGAAAGGTTTTGCTGTACAAGTATAAGCTCAACTGATGATTTCCAGCACTTTTTGCAATTTGATGGAAGTGCACTTCCAAAACACTTCTAATTAAGGATTCAGTTTCAATTACCTACAACAGAGCACAACACAGGTGCTTAAAAAGGTTGGCTAAGTCTGATCCACATATGCAATGGACTATGAACAATTAAAGTAAAAATGACATTAAAACCAAAATTAAGTGATGGTGTTTCTTTTAAACTAAAGTGTAATATTTAATGATCAAACAGCTCATTGGAATAAAACATTTCCATAGTGGTTTTAAGACAAAGGGAGATCAATCAAGGCTTAATAATTTCAGATAAGAAATAATATACATGCAACCATTAAAATAACAGTTTTTAGGAAAATTGATGGTGTAGTCTGTTGGAAATACTCCTTTTGTCGCTTTTTGCCATCTGTATTTGACTGTATCACCTGTAATGGTGTGAAAATGATAGATGAACGATAGATCATGCAACGTAATGCTTTGCAGGATGTGTGCGTATGCCATTGATTTCAACAGGAAGTGGAATTATCTTGATTGTATTTATGCTAAGTTTGTGACTCAGCAACAAATTTCAAACATGCAGGGTGCATATAGTATGTTGTGTAAAGGCAAGCATTGTGTCGAAGAAATGTTTATCATTGCATATTACCTAGTAGCTGCGGCAACAGCTTGTGTAATATACTGGTTAACAGATTGAGGGATTGTACCGTGCATGCAGCGTACGCTCACATAGACTTTGCATGGTAATTTGACCCACTGTGCAATTTATCCTTAACAAAAAGTGGCAATTTGTGATAATGTCCATGACAATTTGGCTCAATTTTTAATTCCAGACTAGATCTGGGTCTCTTGATTATTTTTGAGACGGGACCCTTGTGTTCCTCGTCTTTTTATAGAACTAACAACCCCAAAATAATCCCATGTTTCCATTTTTAGATCGCGATTGACGTCAACCGGCGATCCCATTGCACCTCTGTATTTCACATTTTAGCGCATGCTGCAAAACAATTCCTAACCTGGAGCTGTGCAAGCGTGTTCGCTCTAGGGCCGTAGCCACTCAAGTCCAGCCCAGTAGAGCGAGGATGATTTGTTTTGCGTTGTATACTATTTTTTTCTCCGTTTGGTGGGATATTGTATGTTATGGGCTAGATCAGGACTAATTGTCATCTGGGTAACCAGGGTCACAGCATTTGCATTCCTGTCACAACCCGCAGACGACTGAATAAATTGGCTTCAATTCACCCGCAAAGAATTGCATTTCAGCACCAAAGGCGGCTCTTGATTTCTTGATAAATATCTCTATTATTGCTTGTCAGTATTAGGTGATACCATGTATATTATTTCATTTGTTTTATTTACTAAAAATACTTAGCAATGATCCATTTAATGTAAACAAGCCTGACTGCGATCTCATTTCTTTTGTTTATCGGTGACTAGGATTTTGTGATAATCATAGTTGATGAGGTCAGGACCCTTTTGACAGTATCTTGTACATACCTTACTCTATTCTGCAAATGTTCCTTAGGGAAATGAAAATAATGGAGATAAACATACTCTGCATATCTCAAACAAAAAACATTCTTTGCGGGTCTGTACATCAGCGTGGCTTGTGTGGCGTTAATTGTACATGGACACGATGCTGTCAGACTTAGAGTAAAGCACGGCATGGCAGGCTAGCCATTTGAGTACTTTCCTGCTCTGTCATAGGTTAGTGGCTCTTGGAGTTGATAACTGGATTCAGTGCTATGACTGTGACACACTGACTCAGCCCTGGGTTTGTTTGTACTCAGTTGATTTTTTCCAAGCTGAGAGCAGCCATTTTATTAGATTTTTAATTTAGGATTCATTGATGTGTTTGGGAATGTGGTGTAATGAATTTTCATGTAGCACACAAAAGCCTAGGCTGGCATTGACGTCACCGCAGCTCAGGGCCTGCTCTTGAGTGTTTATATGGGGAGCTGGCCATCAGCTGGGAGGAGGCACTCCAAAAGGTGGTTCACTCACCAACAAAATAACACGCTAATAGTGCCACGGTTTTGTGGAATGTGTATTAGCCATTAGCGGTATGGAACTTTGGATGACTACTTAGTGAATTGTGTTAATCTCATGCTAAGAGGCAGAGTTGCATGGGTGGGTGCTGAAATATGGTGGTAGTTTGAATTGGGGAAAACAGGAAATAAGATACACATTTTTGCCATGTCTTGGGTTAGTTGGACATTAGGTGGGGGAGGGGAAGGAGTAATGAGGATTGTTTTGTTGTCAGCTTTGGCAAGAAGTGTTTATATATATTTGGTCAAGGCCTCCCCTGTGGGTGTAATATTTTCAATTTGCCAAGAAAAAATGTGCTATAAGTATTTAACCCTTTTAAAGCCCCATTGAAAACAATAATGAATCTCATTGCCTTTTTTCTCCTCTTCATTCCTCTCACTTTTTTTCCAAATTTTCTCTTAAGTTTGAACTAATGGGTTGACCACAGGTGCAAAAGAGGCAAATATCACAAGGACTCCAGGACAAAATAAAAGAAGGGAAAAAAAGCTGGTTGCCAGGGTGACTGATTTCAAGCCTAACATGTAGCTGAGGTGAATGACATGTCAGCTAGCTATTTTAAGTTGACAATGGGACCGGTTTCTCAGGCCACTTCATGCTTAAGTAATTACATTGTAGGAGCCTTTAGAACAGCTTGCCATGGCCAAGGTTAACCGGAAAATACAATAACGGGATTTATTATACTGTGCCAGCAAAGCGTAATGCTTGCTGCAGTTTAGCTTTGTACGCTGCAAATATTGAGTTTATTTGGTTTTATTCACCTGATATGAATTCCAGCAGGAGAAAATATTGGCATTGTGGCATTGTTTTTGTTTTTATCGTTTTTGTTTTGTTTTTATTTTGTTCTTCACTTGCTATTTTGCACTCATTTTACATAAAGCTTGCTATTTAAAAAAAACAACTTTATTTTTTATCAATTTTACGTAAACTTGCTATATTTTTTGATGGCCTCCGAATCCAATGTTTCATATATTATTATCTATACTACTAAAAAAATGAGATCTGTCTCTCTGTCCAGTCTGGCATTTTGTTATGCTTTGACATATGGGGCTCATATTTGGCATGAAGGTAGGGGAGAACAGTCTAATGTTTGTTATCAGTGTTGCAGAGTGACCCAAAGGTCAAAGGTCATCTAGAGGTCAATTTGATTTTCCATAGAAATGCCCTATACTAAAAAAATGAGATCTGCCTGCGAGTCTGTCCGGCTATGTGTTTTGTTATGCTTTGACATATGGGGCTGATATTTGGCATGAAGGTAAGGGAGAACAGTCTGACCTTTGTTTGCAGGATTTTGCAGTTACCCAAGTCAAATTCAATCTAGAGGTCAATTTGCATAGAAATGACTTATGACAACCAAATTTGGTCAAAAGGACTGCTGATCTGAGCACAGAACAAATCTGAGGTCAAAGGTCACACACATAAGTCTAAGATCACACACTGTGGTGATGAACTAGTTTATTACTATTTTTTTAAAATTTTACCAATTCCAAAAATACTTTTGTTAATATATCATTATTTTGTATTTTATTTATTTTGCTACTTTTAAAATGTTAAGGTTTGAGGGAAGCTCAGAGGATGTTTTGAACCAATCCCATAATGCATTGCAATGTGCCTATATTGTACTGTACAAAACACATGTCAGTATTTAAAAAGTGTTCAAGAAGTTAAGAACCACAAGATATTTCATGACCATGGTAAAATTACCTAAGTACTAATGCATTATGGGATAAAATAAGTGTAAAAATCAGGGTTTTTATGTGTTAAGAATAAGATTTTTGTTTTCCCAAAACTGGTGTATTATGGGATGAACTCAATAGACCCTCTGAGAGAGGCTCGAACCAGCAGTCACGCATTACAGGCAGATTACAAGATCAAGTCTAATTGCACACTGTGCTATCTAAGCTGGCAGATGGATGTTCTTTTGAATTACTTAAATCATTACAGTTATGGAATAAATCTGCACACATACACGGCCAATTTCTTCATGGTAGTTACCACGCAGCTACCATCGAGTAGACATGGATTACCTACCCACTAGACGTACACTCGCCGGCCAGGATTCCATATATTTTTGCTGCATAGACGGCTAGTGTACACACAGTGGCTGTCTGCACTGTCGTGGAGTAGCCACATGGTTACACCGGCTCTCAGCGCGAGCGGTATTTCTTTTGGCCAATTTTGTTTTTTAGATATTATTTTAATATATTTGCATTTTTTTTAAATGTGCGTGAATGTAGGTTTTTTTGATAATGCCTGATTTGAATTTCGTAATGATTTTCCTAAAAAACGATAAAAAACTGCTAAACAGAGAACAAGTGTATAGCGCCCCCACTATCAAAATACGTCCGTAGTAGTCAACCACGGAGTGCTATGTGGTAGCAAGTTTGTGTCTATCCTGTACTGTAGTCACACCAATCCATCTTCTTGCCACCTAGTGGGAATATGCTAGTACTAGGCATTCTACAGGGTAGTCACATCATGGTATTACCTAATTATAACTGATGTGTACTTTGCAAGCCCTATCTTGTAGCTTGCCTGGCAACTAGCCCAGTGTGTACTGTGCAGGAGCTGCAGTGGTAGACTCGGTGTAGCTGCTGTATATGCTACCACACAAGTAAGAAAACAGCCGTGTAATAGGCATTGCATCACTATAATATGACATGAGTCAACTCTCTGGCTCATAGTCCTGAACCATTATAATTGGCCAAAATGATCATCTTGCTGGGAAAACTGACTGACCAACCAGTATCTGATGTTGCATAAAACATGTTCCCGACAGTTGAGATTATTGGTAGAGACCTACTGTTCCAGAGGGACAATGCTTAGCATGTTGCACTCAACAGCAAATCGATGTTCACAGGGCAAGGTAAAAAAAACCTTGTGTGGACTGTGGAGCAATGACTTTAGAAGAACTAATGAATTCGCTGATGCACTTAATTACTTATCTCGGGTCTGGGATTAAAAGCTTTTTTGTAACAATCCTCATACTTATATCTAAAAATCTTGTGGTAATCCATAATTTATGATTGTTGCCCAGGATTGTTGCAGTTACCTCTATTAGTATTAGGTTATTATATCACTTAAGTGTATAAGATCTTGTGCACTCCCATTGGTGATAGGTGGGTGTATGTTGCACCCCGAGCCCCCTCTGAAACCACTTTTGCTGTTGGAATTTTTTTACCCAAACTCCTTGTCATTGATGGGGTTTTATCCAACACGACCACATAACAGGGAAAAAAAGAAAATCGTTTGTACTGATTCAAAATGCGGTCCCCAAGGGATTTTGCATACCATTTGGCGCATAATCAAGAATATAAATGCATTTAAATTTAATGAATAAAATTTAAAAAGTTACTACAGTACAATTCAGGGACAAAACAGTTTTGAATAGTGCCACATAATGCTACTTCATGCCTATTAGCATAAAACTGCCCGGGCTAAATTATTTGCAACTGATATTTATCAATTACATAAAATTTTGGGTAGAAATAATTTAGCATTACAACATCCGCAAAACAAAAAAACAAAATCTTGGGTCCACATGGACCCTCCTATACACTTAAGTGTTAAAATTGGTTTGTTTTTTTGTATTTTTGTGGGCTGCCAGCTAGCTTGAAGGACCACTTAGATTTTTTCTTTAGGCACGCTGTCTGGATGGATGTTTTTATGTCAGCAAATTCATTTTTTTCAGACCTGAAAAGTCAAACAATAATTTTTGAGGCCTAATCTTTCAAAAAATGCCTAAAATCATTCTGAGACAGGCATTTATTTATCTATATTAAAGGTCCACAGGTTTGACAATAAAAAAAAGGCCCACGGCCAATTTGGTCCCTTGCTCTCAATCTTTAGGTGCCCTCGCCATTTTTCATGGGCCCGAACAAGATAATCTCATTTTAATTTTCTGCATTTTAAAACAAAGAGGGATTTTTGTGGTAGGATGGGTAGATGGGTTCACTTGTTATAAATTTTTTTTATAAATATTACTTGGTTTAGCAAGTTTTAGAGCAAAATATAATAAATTAACTCTAAACTTGCGAAAACATTGACCGACCGCATCATTGTTTTTTTTTAAATTAGAAAATTGTGTAACGTTTGTCACATCCAACAGGTTGGTGCAGCGTATCTCCCCTCTCTTTTCACCACGGAAAATTCCAACTAAGCCAATAGGAATAAGCCATTGTTCGGCGCGGATCCAGGTGAGGGGGCGCGCGCCTCCCGCCTAAGTCTCAAATTCTTGCAACATCAGCCCCATATTTTGACTATTTTGGACAAGTTACAGCCTTTCAGCTCCCGGTAATTTTGACATTTTTCACATGCCTGGATCCGCCATTGTTGTTGATACATTTGCTTACTCCCTTCAGTCCAACCCCACCCTGCCCATCTAATACTTACTTTTTGAATGACTAGAATAGGACCGATAGAGTTAAAACCCTGGGCCTAGCTCTGGCCAGAATGAGTATCACCCATATTCAATCACACAATTTTCAAATTCTGCAAGGAAAATACATTGTAATTCACATGTAAAATTAAAGTTTTGCAATATGTGCGAATTCAGGCAACCTTCGGCTTCGTAAGTCCATACGAATCTATCTACAAATCAATCGTGAAGCAGCTGATCTACTTTCATTCACACATGACACAAAATTTTTAATAATTTCTGGGATATTGAATTCCGTTCACTTTACTAATTTGAGCTTTAAAAACATTCATGGGCAAAAGTAACATGTTCCAGTCCCTGTGTTGGTTCCGTTTTGGCATTATGTTGGCCTGTTGTTTTCATCACTACACATATAAGTCCCTGTGAGGTGTGTACACGCCTATACGTGACCTGTTAGAATGGACTGCACTAAGAAGATGCTGCCCTTACCCAGGCCTATTTAGTCTCTTACACTAATGAGTTTGCAATTCTGTACCAATGAGTTTATTAATAAATGCCGCTAACCGTGTGTTCGATTGTACCACAAAGATAATCAACTTGCATTAGCCTAGCTTCAGGGCGAATGTAATTAACTTCCTTCGATTTTCGGAAAATCCTTTGCTTTTTGCCTCTTTTTTGCTGGACGATTTAAACATTTTATTGGATGACAAATTTAGTTTGATCATCAGATAGGTACAACCAATGATCATTTTGACAAAGTACTCCATGATTTTCACGGGCCAAACGGGCCCTTAGTGCATTTTTCAGCGGGCCCGCATTGATTTTCAGGGGCTATGGGCCCGAGGGCCCGCCTTATTTTCAACACTGAAGTACCATGGCCCGATCGCTAATATCCCCGTCCCCAGGGACTCCAAATTTTACTGGAGTGCTCCCAATTTTGATGTCAGAAGAAGCTACCTAATTTTCTCCATTTGCCTCTTTGAATCCTTAGGCTAAAGATTGTTTTATTAGTTATGAGCGAACATATGCCCATTTTGGTCGACCAATATTAATTTTACACAGAACTCTTATGGGTGGCTGTACATAATGTTTTTAGGTTCACATCAAAATGGATTGAAATATTGCCACAAAAATTTTACAGATGGAGTTTTGGGGTGAAGTCCATTCTATACAAGATGAAAACTTCTCTACCTTAAATCGGGGGCCATCCCCTTTAATTGTTAGTGTTTATGCCACTTGCCCATTTAAAACTCAACAAAAAAGGTCACGAGTCAAAATTATAATTAAAAAGACCATTTTGAATTTAAAAACAAATTTGCCAATATTTGTTTGAAGCACAATGAAAACCAATATCTCAATTGATTTGTGTCACAACACACGTAGACGCTACGATACTCGAGATGGCATAATCTCATAACAAGAATGGATACAGATAGTGTTTATTTTGGTTAAAAGCTTGAAACAGTCTTGGCGAATTAGATTTTGACAGAGAAGGATGAAAATTAATAAACTCGCCATACTACGGTCTCAAGGACAGGTGGCAATGACTGCATGTGTAGTCCCCCGAGGAGATTGCACAGTGGCTGATATGTCAAGCCTGAAGGGAATGATGGCCTTTTGTTTGGGTTATGTGTAATAGGATGCTACAAAAATGACCTTCCCCTTTCCTATTCAGTTACAAATTTCATAGCATCTAAACTTGAACTTTGCAAAGATTGGAGAGACTTTAGTTTGGACCAGGCACGTAACCAGCCCGGTGGTTCCGAGGGGGCAATTTTTCCTGGTATGTACAACAAATGCCCGATTACTGGCAAAACCTTCCCGGTGCAGGGCAAAAGAATCCCGAAAAGGGCCCTGATTTAACTAAATATCTGTGCTTTATGTCCCGAATTTCCCTTTTTTTCCTCCCTTTTTTTTTTTCAGAGGGGGCACTTTTCCCCCTCTTCCCCCACTGCTACGCCTCTGTCACAATTATTCTTCTAGAAACTTCAAGATTTTCACCACTAAGATGTTTGAATGCAAGAGGATGAGTTTGATTCTCAATTCTGGCTGTACCCAAGATTCAAAAAAAAATGCAATATTTTCTATGAAACGTTGGTCCTTGAGATCTGTATCACATATCAGGAACAAAGTGTCAGGATAGTTTGCTTAGTAAGTTAGCTTCACATACTCTTTTAATGTTTTTCTTTTCTTCTTTCTTTCTTGCAAATTTTGATAGTTATTTTGTTGGAGCAGTTCTATCTGCTCTACACTTCCGGAACCGCCACCCTTCTCATATCTCCCTATTCTGAAACACTAAGAACTGGTACACATGTAAGAAATGAATTGTAATCTTGAAAATGTGCAGCTTTTCCTTAAGGTTGCACAGACTGCAAAGACAGTATGGAAATTATGTAACAAGAAATGCAATTGGTTTGTATGTCAGAATACAAGTGTGTTTTCTGCTCAGACCAATAAAGTATCAGATTGAAGGTCTTCCCCCTGTCCCAAAGTCTATTCATCAAGGTGGGCGCAGGAAGCTCTCCTTAACAAAACTACACAAATGTTTTTAGTTGAAGAATTTATTAATTTCTTCCTTGTTGTTTCTCTTTCTCTCTGTCTCTTTCAGCAAGCTAGTCTAAGTCCGTGTACACTCAGATCAAGATTTACAAAATAGTGAAGAACAAATACAAAGTAAACGCATTACTATTATCTTCCTCTTGTTTTATTTTCCTCTCTGTCTCTTGCAGCAAGCTAGTCTAAGTCCATGTACATCAGATCAAGATTTACAAAATAGTGAAGAAACAATACAAAGAACAGTAAGTCACTTGTTTTATTGTATCAAATCTCCAATCAAGTTGTGTGAAGTAAAGCACTTGCTTCAAGTTACTTGAGCGATTGCTTTAGGCATACACCTGACCCATCTTCACAGCCGTGTAATATTTTCAAAGAATTTTGTGTGCTTTGTCAAGTCTTTAAAAGTGCTTTTCTGGAAAGAAAGTTGGTTTTAAAGCCCACGATATACTTCCAGTCGGAGCGAGCGATTGGCGAGCGCAATACTGGATTTTGACCCAAGAGCAAGTGTTCGGCTGCTCTTTGAGCAGAAATCGCTTGCTGCGACTGGAAGTATATCATGGGCTTAAGAGTTACCAATATTTATTTGGGGGAATTTGGGATTTTGGAGAACATTATAATCTTTTTCACCTAAGAAAAAGGGAAATACCATGTTTTTTCAGGTTAAAAAATGCAGAACATTTTTTAAAAAGAAATTTGAGAGATCAATTTGGAGATGTGAACATGAGGGAATGCAAAATTGTTTCTCAAAAATTCTGAATCCCCACCCTAGCATAAATATTGATTGGTCCCTAAGGCATGTGCCTAAATTGCAAATTCTGTCACGTTATCCGATTTTTGCTTGTGAAACAAGGGCACCATTCTGTGAAACAAGGGCACCATTCTGTGAAACAATGCACCCTTCTGTGAAATAATGCACCCTTATGTGAAACACTGCCCATTCTTATACATGTCTAAGAAGAGGCAGTTGCAAAAGGGAACTTCATGCAACAGCTATGTTCTGTGCAAAAATTACAAGCCCAAATTGCATGTGGAGATGTTGACAGCTACCACAGAAATAACACTAACTCCTTATTTCATAAAAGGAATGTGAAAATTCAGTTTCCTGCTATGAAAGTTTGTAGTTTGCACATATGTAGCATATTATGCAGCTATTTCATTAATGTAAAAAGCACAGTGCTTTCACAGATGGGTTCAGTGTTAAGTATTATTGGTAGTAAGAGCTTGAACTTAAGTGCAATATTAACATTACCATACAGATACAGGCAGCCTACAAATATCTAAAAAGATTGGAGAAGTTTGCCTAATACTGTCTGATTAATATCTTTAAACAAGTCAAAAAAAAACCAACCGCTAGGGGTATGTGATTAATGTCTCGTTCTACTAGCATTGTGATGCGGTGCGGCAATGCAACGCAAGTTTCCAAGTCAAACTCATACATACCTTTCATACCTCTCATAGTAAAAAACTTACCGACCCTATTGGATCTGATATAATAAACATCTTTTTTAATGCCTTACCAGTGATCATAGCATTGAGAATGAAAAATAACAGCTACTAATACACTTTCTGCTGCTTTAACCAAATCAATTGCCTAACAGTCAATAAAAGCATATAAGCTCACAACATCATAATTGTGATGCAATTTGTATAACTTCATCGGATATTGCACTTGGTTGGATTTTAAACTACCCGCATACTGGCGTTGTTCCTTTGTGTTAGGCTCCTGGAACAGCAAGTGAGCATCAAATAAATGTGCACACATTACATTCCATTAAACCACCATTGCAATGTACAGTGGTGTAACCATCGGGGGAGGGGGGTGCTAGCCCCCTGTTCAGAAGCCTTTCCCCCTGAAAGCCCCCCAAATGAACTGACCTTTTGTACAGTGTCTTTGAAGAAGGACCCAAATCTGCCCCCTCAGAAAATGTCTCGGCACCCCTTCTGCCCCCCCCCCCCCATTCGCAAAGGTCTGGTTACGCCATTGGCAATGCATGTATTCCATTACTGCCCATTAGCAAGCAGAGTTGACTCAAAGAACCCTAAACTGACAGTCAGGCAATCTTGACCTTGACCTGACTGGTTCTTTTCAGAACCATCACAATTATAAGACTGCAACATCATAATGCCATAACATTATCAGTTGACCTATCATAATAATTCATATAATATCACTAATTGGTGAAACATCCCTGTCTGTATTTAAACATTTGAATTAAATGGGTTTTTTATAGTTGACCTATTTATAAGTTAATCCATATTTTGAAATGAATTTTACTAAATAAAGGTTTAATTCATGGGCATAGATTGACTTAAAGGTTGCTAGGGTAAGCTGTTTTTTTTTCATAATTGTAAAAAAAATCTTTTATCTGTGAGATATATAATTTGGTGCCTTATCCATTTATTGGGTAAATTCAGCTATTGGTACCCCTCACACTCTCTGAGTAGAACTTTGTGCAAATGAAAAAGGAATTTCCAATTTCGGAATGAAAGCTAAAAATGGTAATTTGCGAAAAAAGCTTCATTTTAAAGAATTTGGATTGCATATATAAAATAAACCAGAATTCTCTTGTATTAAGCATGTCACCAAGAGGGCAATGTGTAAAAAAGATGGGAAATTTCCAGTCTCAAAAAGTAGGAATATTTGTCCTTTTTGGTGGCGGGAGGGGACTTTGTGAAAACTCACTGCTATTGTGACCTTTGGATGATCTCTTTGTTTATTCTAAGGGTAAAAAAAATATTAATTTGGAGAAGTTTTTTGCTTGGTTTTTGTCATACTCATGCCACTATTTACCCATGGGACTCTTCCTACAGGGTTGCCATGGGGGATTGGGGGGGGGGCATGTTCTATAAAAACATGATAGGTGCTGCACTGTACATTCTGGGAAATTTTTCTTACATTAAAACTTTCAGTTTAATAAATTGTACTTATAACAATAGGATAGTTGTTTCTTTTTCCCAAAAGATATATTTTATACAAGGCATTGATTTTTGTGTGTCATTACTTTGTCTGTTATGGACTTTATTATTTTGTAGCATTCTTTTGTGAATCTTAACACAATATCTTCATGTACTTGATTCATATAGTATTTGTTCAAGGAGGTGAAAGTGTCATTGTGTATTTCTGGAGTTAAGCCTGCAGTTAACCCCCTGGGGTCTACCACCTTTCTTACAGTATCTCTGATTGGCTCATTACATGATATATTTGGATATAACCATTGAGTAACCAATCAAAATAGACCTGCCATATTCTTGTACAAACAATTAAGGTTTTCTTACCATGTTTCTGATTGGGTTATTTAGTGTATCTAGCCAATATATAACCAATCAAATCAGCCGGTAGATCTCAGGGGGTTAAGCTTTCAGCAGTTGATTTCAATTTACACAGTTGTTGCAGCAATTGTGGTGTTTGAAAACTAATTTCCATGGAATACTTTCTCCCTTTCAGCATCAAAATTAATCGGTATTGGTTATTACATGATGGCCTGAAACTAAACCCCCGACCTTTGGTTATTAGAGAGATATGATTACTTACGGAATTTTATTGCAAATAACTAAATTTGTACATTGTTTATGATCACTGGAGCATTTCGCTTTCAGAACAGGCTATCCTTGGCCTTGAGATGCTGTATAAAGTCAATTACTTTAATGGCATAATTTAAATTTCATGTGGAAATTGCATATGCATTGTAGAATTTCTCAGCCGCTTTTATTTCTAAATGATAAAGTATTGTGATTTTGTTTGTAATAGGATATCAAACCTCAAGGTCATTATGTGCAGACATAGCTGTACTCATGTCGTGGTATGTTAGTCGTCTGTTCGCAGAGCCGTCATGTTAATTAATGTGTGTTCTAGGATGGAAGCATGAAAGTACACGTTGATGCAATTACTGCAAAATATTTAATTAGCGAGTTGACTTCATTCATTTTAGCTATCAGTGATGGTGTGTAGAAGGCAATACACCATGGTTGACTAGGCTCGATAAATACTAGCCTACATGAGCAAACACTCAAAGAAACGGATACTCTGAACCAGCTATCCCTTCAATTGGTGTACGTAATATGAGCTAAGACTGCATAGGCCAGGATTGAATTTTAGTGGAAATGATTGTAAGAAATGAAAGACTTATATTTGGCAATGGTGGTCACCGAGGGGGTTCTCAAGTTTGGTTGGGGTAGGGACGTGCCTCCGAGACTCTGGAAGTAGGACCCATAGCTATACCATTTTTGCCAAAAAAGGGAACCATGGTTACCATAGATGCCAATTTTGGGCCAAATTTAACCCAAATTTACCATTTTTACTTCAAAATTTTGACATTTTAAGCAAATTTTGACAATTTTGGCTTCAGATTGAGGAAATTTGACTAATTTTTCAACAATTTTTAGAAAATTTTGGCTTCCGATTGAGAAATTTGACTAATTTTCCAACAAATTTGAGAAAACTTAAAAAAAAAAAACCATTGCTATATTAAAACTGGCATGAAAAAAGGGTAATTGATATACCAGAAGGCTGAAAATGAGACCAATGTCTGTGTCACATTCCCGTATGGTCATTTGTGTTGAGAACCACCTCATGTTTTAATCAGGAAATGTATTAAGTACCAAGATACCTGCTCTCAAGTCAGCAGCTTGATGGATGATGAGCTATGATTTCAAATTTGATCAACTTTTACTTTCAACCAGTAGATCTTTCTAAGGGTTAAGAGAGCACATGTGATGTGATAGAACCTTAAATATTTGCAATTAGCACAAACCGCATGTTTGCCTAAGAATCTGAGATTGTCTTGTAACTATATAGGTCCATTATGACAACAAACCTAGACCGGTCTTGAGTTGACATTGCTTTACAACTGTGAAGGAGTTGTTGGCTTATGGTATATTAGGTTGGCTTTTACTTCAAAGAGATGCTGGAGTGAGATTAGTAAAAAGTTTCTGACACTGTATGGTAGAGGCACTTACATATTTTGGTAGGCATGTGATACCAAGATTTTCAAACATAGGAGCTATTGGAACCTTGGAACTGAATTTGGGCTTAGTATCTTGACAGAAACAAGGTGTCTTGAACTGAAATAAACTTGAAATTGGAGACTGTGGAACTGAAAATTGGCCTAAAAATGAGGAGCTTATGGGCAACACATCCCATCTTCCAATGTGCTTCCCCCTTAAGTTACTCAGTACTCGGTGAACTGTCTTAATTCAGACCCCCACTTTAAAAATATGCTCTGGTTCATAAGACCTCTACATTTTGAGTAGAAGCTCCCAACATGCCATAATGGATTTTGATGGCACTTGGACATAATGACCCTTGAGTAGGGGGACATAATGGGGTTTCAGGAAGTTGAGGTCAAAGTTCATCTAGGGTGCAAACACTTAAAATGCTTCTTTGTGCATAAAAAGGATGCATACAGTAGCCTTTTTTCATTCCTGAGTCACTCATTTTCTGTAATAGGGCAATATTGTGATTATATATATCTTTATGATTCAAATATTACTATTTATAAATGTTTTTGCAACCATAATATTGACTTTTAAACACTAGCAAGTATAATTGTGACAAAACACATCACAAATGATACCTCTCCATTTAATAATGATACCTCTCCATTTAATAATGATACTCATTCGAGGCATTTCTGTTGAAATATTCTGGTTGGGTATTTCATGGCTAATACAGTATATTGTAGAGTTGATCACAATGGCCAAGGTGCCTACCAGCCGCCGTGAATTCAGTTGAATGAACTGATACGGCAGCATGCTTGAATCCACATTGGGATGAACAAACAGTGCTCCCAACTGCAAGTGACATTTTATTTTTGCAATTTGTAAGTGCCAATACTTAACCAATCTTGGCAAACCGATTTGTAGATAATACGATTTGGGCAGGCTGGACAAGTGACTAGCAAATTAACTCCAGACAAACTGCTTCAGATGTATTGAATACATACTTTTGACAAGAGTAAACCTTGCCATGCATTTTCAAGCCAAGTTAAGGATGTTTTTTTTTCATGGTATAAATCAGCTTTGCAACATTACAAAATCTCTTCTACAAAATTGTGATGCATTTCACTTTTTAGTAGAATTTTGTTCTCATGCTGTGGGAGTAACATGTGCAGTTGTCATAGGGTTTTAACCCCCCCCCCTGAGTCTTTCATACAGCATTCTGATTGGCTAATTACACCCAAACACCATTTCAATAACCAATTGAAATGCAGCTTCCAAATATTTAAGTTCTAACCCTTTCCAGTCCTACTATTCTTTCCATGTTGGCGATTGACTCAAGAAATCACATAATTTGCATTGTGTGCAATTGTTACGCAGCACTCGCGGGGTTAAGAGAGATGCTCGTACCTGTGAAACATCGGATAGCGGGAGATAAATCTTGCGGTGCCGATTTATCTTGATTACCCTGTTGTGTGACGTCAATGCCTATCACTCTCACATTCATTTACTCCAATCTCGGATCACATCATCTCGGGGCTCGGTTCGCTCACTGTTGCTGTGCAACAGAGTGTGCAAAAGTGAACTTTGTACTGTGTTGTTGGGATGCAAATTTAACCTGGTTTCTAAGAGGTCGGCATTCGTTGCAATCATGTATTGATAACCGATCTTTTGGACACTGTTAAAAGTAGGGAAATTGTTATCGTTTCTGGAAATTGCTGTTGTCTTTGTGGATTATCTTAAGTTGCTATGGTAACAGCAATTCTTAAGATGGATGGATAAAGTGATTTGAACGAGATACATTTGATGAGCTCAATAGGGTATAAGTGACCCTCAAAACCAGTAACCACATTGTCGTTCATGTGTCTAGTGGATTATTGTGGACTGTTCGCAACCATTCATTTTTGATGGTTTAGTTGAATGGGCTCTGTGAAACCACCAGCCCCGTCTCCATGGCCTACCCATAGAAATTAAAAGGAAGAATCAAATTGTACATATTTTCGAATAGCCCAAGACAGTAACTGATTTCTCTCACACCCGCGCACGCGTCATCATAGTCATTGTGCAAGCACTCGCACGTTGCCTTGTTGTTACGCAAGCACACGTACATAACAATCTGTGCATCACACATTATGTTATCAGTGTTGCATTTCCCCAATGTTCCATTGTCCGAGCGACTAATTTCCTGCAATAATTATGCGAAAACCAATCGATGGAAGAAAACATACCTCTAAAAAGATTCCTACATTCCTGTGCACAAAAAATCTTTGATGACCCCTGATAATTTTGCTTAAGAAAAGAGATATTTGAGTCGGGTTGACAGCATGAGGCATCAGCTGTTTTCACTCGCTTGACTGTCATTGGCCTGTTTAGCTATGCTGAATTTCTTTTCTTTTGGAAGAACACAAAAAAAAAAAAAACATTTATGTTAGTACCCACATCTCTAAAAAAATTGGTTCCTATCCATATGTGAAAGTTAGTCATTTCGAGCAATGACCTATGCCAAGACCAACAATAAAAGGGTGTCACTTTTTACCGAACAGGTGGAATGATTATACCGCCAACATTTTGGAATTAATTGTCTGCCAAGTCATCTGCGCATGCACAGAGAGAAATCAATTATAGCTGTAGCGAATGTCTACTTGCCCACAGAGACAATGTCTAAATCTGATTGCTTCTTTCAGTGGGGTTACGATATCCATCTTTGAAATGACGTGCTGAAAGAAGACGTTGGCTAACAGAGATATGGTTGCATAGGCCTGGTTAGGTTACACAATTCAGTGGGGTGACCAGACTTTCTGAGTGGTACAAATAACTGGGGAAGACTGATCGTATGGAGGGGAAAATCATAATCAAATGACTGATTTGCTGTGTTCAAATGGTAAACATATTTTGAGGATGAAGTATCATTGGGGAAATATTGTGATCACATGATGATTTTCCCAAGGGGGTGACCTACTCTGGCGTTACAGATAATACAGCGTATTAATTGTCTGCCAAGTCAAGACTCCCGTTCACGCCTCTTCTGTGATTGTTTAGGCCCCTGTTCATGTATGCTTTGGTACTTAAGACCCCTACTTTACTATGAAACTCACAAAGCTCCATGGCTAAAATTTTGGGAAATCTTGCTCCACAACCTCTAATTTGGCTAAAAGTACATAAAATTAGTAATAAAAATCAGTTGAGTTTTTTACACTGCATATCCTACCCAAACCAAAGTTGAGTGTCTACCCCCCTCTTGGATTTTCCCAAGTCCCTTACTGTTTACAACAGTAATATTGTAAACTTATGGTTTAGCTTTGTGAGTTGAAGCTTTAAATGGTCAACTTAACCCCATATGGTTGTATGATAAATGAGCCAATCAGAGACATTGTTAAAATAAAAGCTTAAAGGTGCGCACAGATATATAAAAGGTCTATTTCAATTGGTTAATCATAGGGGTATATTGTGTTATATCATAAAATGAGCCAATCAGAGATACTGTAAGAAAAGTGGTCGTCCTCAGAGGGTTATAGACAAGACCCCCAACTGTTTGTATTGATAGCCACTTATCTATAGGTGATGATCTTGCAAAGTATAAATGTATTATGAAAAACCCTATATATAGCCCCTATTGGACCAAACTGTGATATGATAGGAAGATGTTATGTCATTTTGCTCCCATCCACTAACTTATTGCAACAAACATTCTAACGGCAATCAGTCCTGTGATACTGTGCTCTCATACGATGTAAAGCAGTTTAATATCCGACCAACGCTATGTCGTCTATGCTTTATTTCATATTCTGAAGGCAAGATTGTATTCATGAAATGCTAGGAGACGGAGCACGAACGAGCGAGAAATATCAAAGCTTTGATGTTAATATTTCAAAGCGGAGAACAGGTGCTGAGCAGAACTAGCATCCTCCCCATTAGACCCTATCTATACCTGCATGCAATTCATTGCCTCGTGGATGCCAATGTGTGTTGGAGTTGATGGTCTAAGCAAAAGAAACATTTAATGTTGATTCAAGCATGGTCTGCCTCGGTCTCACAAGGTGGTTGGTCGGCTCTGAGGTAGTTTCCCCGGCGCTCAATTCCCACATCCAGTGACTAACCTCTAACTGCTGCAGTAAATTTGACCTAGACGTCAGATTAAAAACAAAGACTGGAAATTAATAATTAACGAGGATCTGTAAAGTACAACCTGAAAAGAGTGATTCAACTGTTATTAATTGTGAGATAGTAATGGTGAAATTGCAGGTTATGTTAGTTATTTTGGGTAAAATGCATTAAGGGTTACTGAGTTTCAGTGTACTGGCATTTGTAGGCAGCTTTGTTAGGAGTTAAACCAACTTGTAAGTTTGGTATACCATGACGTCAATGTGCATTGTGTAATGCTGTGTTTTCATTTCCTTTCGCTCATCAATTTGTTCCTTTCTTGTCAGTCGTCATTTCTCCCGGACTGCAGCTCCCGTGCTTTTTGTCCCTTACCGCGTCTTTGCACCCATGCCCAGTTTGTGCATTGGGAGGAGGATTCTCGGACAGAAATGGGACTGCACCTGTAATATACAACCTTGCAATTGCATATATGCCAGATCAATATTCAAGTATTTCTAGTAATTGTTTCGTTGCCAATTGCTTTTTGATACACTTGTGTGCATCTCTATTTAATTAAGATAAATAATTTATTTGATTTCAAAGGTGGATAACTTCCTACTTACACTTTGATCATTTACTGATAGCAGTCTTCAGTATGGACTTTGTTGAGGAAAAGAATGAAAAAGGCATGTTAAATTTGATAACAGAAGTAGATAATTAAATGATTTTATACATGGGAGCATCTGTAAAAATCAAGTACTAAATTCATGTTTTCTCAGACTAGTATTGAAGTTGTCTTTTAATCATGGTTAACTTAATAGAAGTCTGTTGTTCCGCAAGTATCACCTGTTTGTAGCAGTGATGAAAACGGTGTTCACATATAGTAGGAACACATAGTCAAAGCATAACACAAAATGACCAAAGTCACGTTTTGGTTAAGATTGTTAAACATGAGGAAGAAACACCCATCGCGCACTAGAACAATTAGAACATAACATGCACATGCACACACATCTGAGAAAAAACTCTGACGCATGCGCCTGTGCGGGCACTCGAACCCCGGACCTCTGGCTTTCTTAAGATTGGTCGGTCATATATGAATTAGTCTGCATGGTTTACACCTCTCATGGTTAGGAATTGAACATGTGATCCAATCAAGCTTATAAAACACAATTTTCAAGTCTGAACTGGGTCACCTTAGATGTATCTGCATCACTGCCAAAATACAACTATACTTTGTTCATCACCAAATAGGCAAGACTCTTCACAACGCGAATTTATATAGAATAGTGCGGATGCACCTGCAAGCAACACTACCGCAACAGACGCAGTGCGTGATGTATGCTTGATGCACGCTTGTGGCAAGAGACGCGCATG